>JAUELF010234272.1:0-13217 GCA_031471495.1 Clinocardium nuttallii
GTCAGATCAGATGCAGCATCCGCGCCGTCTGAACAGGCCTTATACTGTTAGCTTCTCAAATCAACATTATTTTATCTTGATATTCTTATAATTAATTATGGACACTTTCAAATTGAAATCAGGACAAGTCCATTTGAACAGGAAAAAATCAATATTGCTAGGGTTATAAATCTTGTAATATGTGACTCAGACGTACAGTGCGTTTACCAATCGAAATGGCCATTGTTTGAATCCTATGGGTGTGGTGTCAACCTTTCAGATATTCTCATGTCTTAGGCCCAACTACTGATTGATTAACCAGGTAGTTTATAATGTGTGCATGCCTCATCATAAACTGCAATGGTAGATGAAGGTTACGCCAGAATAATGACTAATCTAAAAGCCATTGATGGTTCATGTCAATCGCATCAATTTACTTAATAACGATGCGGATGGTTACCGTACTTGTACCCGAAAGCTTACACAGATACCTTTATAAAAGTTTAAGAACTTGCAATACACCTTACACTAAGCAGCTCGTCTTTAATCATGAAGCTACACGTATTACATCACTCACCTTTGATACTGTACACAACCGTGTAAGACTCTGCTGCCACATCATCATAGGTCGCTGAAACGGTCAGTACGCTCGTGTCTGAAATACACGTACATAGAAAAAGGGCTTGAATACAAGCAAAGCTCTTACAGTGTATATCCCTTGTATTATTGTCACACCTGTACTTTCAACAATATTATTCCCCGGCAGCTGCTAACTACCTTTCTACATTTATATTGTTATATAAAGTACTGTCTTCTTGAATTTTATTCATCGCTTTAAAGGTAATCAAATAATATAATGACAAACAGTTAATATCCTGATCAGACTTGTTTGAGTCTTACGTGCGAAACAGCGCAAGTTGACAATTCTGAACAATGTAGATTGAGAACAGCCGGTACATCTGCCTCGTCGTCTTACCCATAACAACACAATATGACATACTTTTCTTACAAACATTACGCTGATGTAAGTTGTATGTGAATAGTGTAGACCAGACTGTGCGGTTATACTATCTGTAGGTTATTGCATCTATATGGGAAAATAATGTGTTGAACAAATTCCTCCAGCCAAATGAAAGAATCCCAACACAATAGTTTCCCATAGTCATGCAATAACCTGTTTATGTATACTTTGATATTAGCTGTTTAAAATGCGTAGTTTTGTTTGTTTGAAACATTTCACTATTTAGAACATTAGAACTCACTTTAGATTGTTTAGATAAATAAACATTAACGAATTATGCTGTCCTTTCCAACGGTTGCTAGGGTCGTGGAAAATATAATTTACGAGCCGCCATTGCGGTTCTCGACTCGAAATTAAGTCGTCGACAAAATGATGGGTAATGTTTTTTCTAACAGTGTATTTTATACGGAACTCGTGTTTTATCTTATTCTGGTCTAAACGCTTGAATATATGTGTTCTTTATTACGACTGAGATGCCCCTTTTGACCTCACATTATGTTCAGTAAAGCGAACACACTGCTAGTTTGTGTTGATACAGTTCACATCGGGAAAAGGCAAAAATAATCAGAACACCTACCTTTAAAACAATTATTTGCACATTCAACCTAGCAGTTATTAATATTTTGTTATTATTAAGTTTTGTTTGTCATGTTTTATTGAGATACATGTATATAGGTCGTCAATGACTATCAAAGGCGACTATGAATATAGCAAATATATGTCATTGAAATCACATCATATATTACGTCAGAAACGAAGTATATATTTACACTTTACACATGGATAGTGCTATAAAAAGACTGGATTGGATTGTGTGTAAGTCTACACAATTTCCATAGCATGTCATGTACAAGGGATTTATCAAACAGTGTAAGCTGGTCTCTAAACTCATCATAGTTTGGATGGGATCGTTCATGAAAAGATATGTGTACAATAACATATCACGCGTGCAATATCAACCCGTGCAATATCGACGGGTACTGCATTCCTTTTCCGAGTGGAAAAAAGAACGAACAATATCAAAGTATAAAGTACATGTTTACCTTGATATACACTGTTCACAGACGCCAACATGTACATTTCACATGTATGAACTTACTTAACGGGCTAATTTTGGGTCGTTAAGTTCCAAAGATAAGCGGTTCGCTATAATTCCTCATACCTTAGCATGCCTGTAATCCATAATATTTCGACATTTAATTCGAAATCAGCATCACTACATTAAATACCTAACGTGTCTATTTTCACTACCAATCACACGCAATGTTGCTTAATATAAATTGATTAATCTCGTGATATGTTTCAGATATTTACTTCAACCAACTATTTTAAAAAATATCCTTACCTTCTGCAACATTGTTTACAGTGTCCACGGTGTATGAGCTCGGAACAAACCTTAGTTTAACAACTTGTATTTTACACGTAACTGTGGAAATCATGTTGGTATCGGATTTGAGAGTAGCACTGTAAGAACAAGATTAACAAGTATAACATTAGTTATGATGACAGGTGTTCGTGTCTTTACAGCTTGAGTAATCCATCAACTAAGAGCTGAAGTCAACAATCTTTTTAATGTAAGTATCTTTTTATTCAAAGTCGAACATGTTTCTAGTGTAGTCTACGTAGTAATCCCCTCTTCCCCATAAAGGTAAACGCACCGTTCTACCCTTGTTCATTACATTACCATAATTACATTCGGTATAACAACACCTGAAATAATATCCATTCACAACTTTCGGGTTTGACTGGACGTAACAGACACAAGCTAAGGATCTTGTCAAAACGACAAGCATCCATTGATTTCTTTTACATCCCTTTATTTATGCGGTACTTTATTTAGGAAATGACATCACATATCAAAATCACATTGAAACAACCCTACAGCTGTACATGTTTGCCATTTTTATGACACGAACAAACAGAGTAGAACAGACATTATAAACTTTAAGGAAGTGCGAGTTCGATCACCAACCATAGTCTAGTACCGCAAACCTCAGTGCGCATGAACCGGATCATACGGGCATAACTCGACATATGGTTAATTGTCATTGCAAAGGCTGAGATATGTTTTGTTCGTTATTTGTAGGGGTATTCATTAATGTTATTAACATTGGATATGCGAGACAACATAATTAAAATTAAGCATGTTATTTATTATCAGGTAGTCCATCCCTCAAGTGGAACATACTCGGCTTAGTTGTTTAAATTTCATGAAACGGTGGTGCAGTTATAAAACGTCGGCATTTTGTGTTAAAGGTCTAGGGTTCGAAACCCGTGAGTGACATTTAGGTATTCTCCAACCAAACGGCACGATAATTATACCCCCCCCCCCAAAAGACAAAGTTGTTGGGGGGTATATAGGAGTCACTGTGTCGGTCGGTCGGACTGTGGTTAACCCATATGTTGTCCGGCATATTTCTTACAAACCACTTGGTGGTATTCAATAAAATGTTACACAAACCTTCTATACCATGAGGCAAATTGTCGCGCACAAGACCCAGGCCTTTACCTCAAATGTCAAGGTCGATCATACTTAGAGGTTAAAGGTCGAAATAGGTACTATTTGATAGAACTGTCCCGTGTCCGGCCTGCATTTCAACCATACTTCATAGGATTTCAAAGAAACGTGGCACAAACGTTCATCATGATGAGGCGGTGTGTCGTTTACAAGACCAATGCCTTTACCTTAAATGTCAAGGTCACACTTAGATGTTAAAGGTCAACATGTGTACTATTTGATTGAACTGTACCTTGTCCGGCCCACATTTCAACCATTCATCATTGGATTTCAAAGAAACTTGCCCTGTACCTCACATGTCAAGGTCACACTTAGTCAAAATGAGGATTATTCGATAGAACTGTACCTTGTACGGTCTGATTTCAACCATGCACCGTAGGATTTCAAAGAAACTTGTCACAAACGTTCAAAATGATGAGGTGGTATGTCGCGCACAAGACCCAAGCCTTTGCCTCAACCGTCAAGGTAACACTTAGAGGTCAAGAGTCAAAATGAGTACTATTTGAAAGGACTGTACCTTGTCCGGCCCACATTTCAACCATGCATCATAGAATTTCAAATAAACTTGGCACAAATGTTCACCATGATGAAGATGGCTTGTACCTCAAAGGTCAAAATGAGTACTGTTTCAAAGGACTACCTTGTTGCGTTATAGTGTAGGTCAATGTGCTGTTTTGCGGGTATTTTTATCATCTTCAGTGATAGTTCTAGTTGGTTTAGTACTAGGGATAGCAACGACTATTCGACTATTCGAATATTAGATCGTATAGTCGAATGTTTCAATACTTTATCATGATTCGAATAATCGATGAAAATTATGAGTAAGCTAAAAATATGAACATATGAATACAATTGACAATACTTGAAATATTTACCAATCTTTTTGTGTTCATAACTGCAAGTAAAGTGTTACCGATAGTTAATTTGACGCGTATTGTATAAGGTTTCAATACTGTAGATAACTGTTAATCCTTGCTTTATGCTATTAAAGTGATCGGTACAATATCGATGGTTTCGTTCCGAACCGCCGTAACTTCGACTTGTATAAGATTTAACTACGTTTATTTAATTATACATCGATCAGACATATCCGTTGTTTTGGCCGCGTAATTATCCTACTACGTAATTATGTTGATTATCAATCAGATATTGGGAATATTTCGTGCCCATTTTCAACAATATATCAGTTATAACACACCGAGAGGAAGGTAAAGTTACTACCGATCGCTGTCCGATTTGTCATGGTTTGACAATTTGATAAATTGTGGACAATTCATGTCATGTCATTTTGAACAGTATTTCAGTTGTATACATGGTAATCAGAACTACATGTTTCGCAAAAAAGATACATTACGCAAGTAATCAATTAATTTAAATATGTCCACTTTACTGAAGTACTTTTCACTGACGTTCTTTTCTTTCGATTATTCTGTTGTTTTTGGCTTCGAACTCGAATCGGAAAGCTTGTTTAGAAAACATATTGCAATCATCTGCTATTCTGAGTTTGCATTTTAAAGGCATTTGTATAGGTAGTTAGTAGCATGCTGTTTGGATGTGTACAATGCTATTTTTATCAAGCATTTCTTATCAGAAAAGATTGTTTGAATAATAATATCTTTCAAAGTGACACATTTCAAATGTTGACAATGTTGTAGGTATGTGGATTGGTACGAAGGGAAAACACTCTTGCCTTACTCATGCATTTGCACTTGTGGTAATTCAGGGTTTCCTCCCTTGGTATATATGCAGTTATTTGGTCTGATTTTCACTTGAGATCCGCAAACTTT
Source organism: Clinocardium nuttallii (assembly GCA_031471495.1). Lineage (NCBI taxonomy): Eukaryota > Metazoa > Mollusca > Bivalvia > Cardiida > Cardiidae > Clinocardium > Clinocardium nuttallii. Next base: position 5,306 of record JAUELF010234272.1, read on the forward strand.
GGGCTTGATTTCATCCTTCCTACTCCTGGTCTGGTCACTTGCCATTGTTATATGTTTCTTATCAGAAAAGATTGTTGGAATAATAATGTCTTTAAAAGTTACACATTTCAAATTTTGACAATGTTGTAGGTCTGTGGATTGGTACCACGGGAAATAACTCTTGATTCACTTATACATTTGCACTTCTGGTTATTCATGGTTACCTCACTTGGTATATATTCAATTTAGATTGATTGATTGATTGATTGGGTTTTTGCCGTTTTTAACAGTTTCTCAGTCATATCACGGTGGCCACTTTACATACTCATGTGTTTCCTGGTTTTCTCACACCAGTACTTCATACAACAATCTTCCGAAGCAACTGGCTGCTTTTCCACATATACTTAGCCCATTGGTGGAAGACGAATGACGCATGTCGGATTGACTTTCGTCAAACGTCGCAGAGAAAGTTGGCCGAGCCGGGATTCGAATTCACAACCCCTGGATTGACAGTCCGTATCGTTACCGACTGAGCTACCGGGGCTCGGCATGCTGCTGCACTTATGTTTAGGTATTTGGTCTGATTTAATTTTTGTTTCATTGCCATTTTATTTATTTTGTACCCTTTCACCAATTGAAGCAGTGAACGATCTCGTGACGTTTTTGTTTTTCCTGCTACAGTTTAATTGTCTGCATATAGGCAAAACAATCCATATTGTTTTCTATTCGATATGGCACTCAGGGGTCTCGTATAAGCGATCCTGGAAATCGTCTGTCTTCATGTGTAGTTGAACCTTATAGTTCAGACTAGACATTTCCATGTTGTTCTTTGACTGGGTTGTAAAATTCAGTTCCGTTGAAAACTTCTATATATATTGTTGAGTTTTCACTTGAGATGGGTCAAATCGTGGGCTTGTTTTCTTCCTCAACGCCCCCTGGTCTGGCCACTTGCCTTTTTGATATAAGAAGATTATGAGGGAAATTATATCACAAATTATAAACAGTTTTTGTTTAGAAGTACGGATTACTCTCATTGCAATACCCTTACGAAACAAGAGACCATTACAGTCACAACTGTCTTCATTTATTTGCTATAGTAGGTGAAATTCGAAGACACTCATTTTCCGACTGGAATCTAGACTAGTGTTTTACAATATCGGCATTGAATATACTTCACATCTGTCTTTTTAATCAGCTCTCCATTTCTGAATACCATCCCGGGTTCGAAGAGATGTCTTGGTAGTAGCAGAGTGTTTATAATGTCAATGCAAGTGGGTGATCTGTGGAATATTTTTTAATGGACTGTTGCCAGCTTATACCCATGTCGAATCGCTAAATATGTCTTGTCTAAGAAATAAAATGCGGTAACTTGGAATGATATTGACCTGAAAATCGATTTGATTTTATATCACTTAAGCAATAGAAAGATCTCCAAAGTAATTTGCTAAAAAAATATATGAATTACAAAATTGTAAATTAAAGCCAGGGGTTAAATTGCAGCCACAACTTAATGTTATTAAAACGGTTTGTTATGACTCATCCATGGATCTGAATTCATTAGCATCGAGAGTATTGCTGTTCAAATGGGGAAAAAAGAAGAAGAAATTGGTTGTCGCCGGTAAGTTGTTAAATATTGTGTCTATGTATGAGTGTATGTAAGTTCATTGATATCAACATTTCCTTGGTCAACCCGCGAAGGTATTTAAACTAGCATACATTATGTACACTCGGTGGATATGTTTACATGCATGAATAGTGTACATTATATGAGTCTTTATTAAAACCAACACTATATTATTCTGGACTTGGGATACTATTATGTTAGTTCTATACACACTGTTTATCTTGATTTTTGAAAAAGAATCCTTGGTCTCAATCGGATTACCAACACTTATGTAGTCTCATGAGATTGTTACAGGAACCTAGTTGTCATTCCTATATAACTAACTGTGTACCACTTATATAGAATGGATGGCTAGACTTTTAGACATTCAAACAATCAACCAATAACATGTCTAGGCCATAATATAGATAGGAACTTCAAGAATTGACGACTTAAATATAATCATTACATTTATCGAGATCCCATTGCGATTCATACAAATACAGAAGGTTAGATTTATTGGGTCTTTCAATCAATATATTAATTATATCATAGCTGCCAAATCACCAACCCATTTGTTTGCTGTTTTGTTCGTCTCATCAGTTCCTCAAGCAGACGGAAATGCTACTGTGGTGCTCCTCTTACAAACAATGTCGCATACTCTTATTAAAAACAGTCATTAACACGTGTTTCGGACTGCACATTTGGCACTTTTGGAAAAATGCGGGCAGCGTTAAGGGGCAGTCACGGTTTGTGCCATTTCAGACTGAATCTGCATATGCTCGTTTTCGATAGAGGACACTTCTGGCACGTCTGAAAAAGTGCCAAAACGTCGGAATTGGAGGCCAAACTTAGTGTTAAAAGAACCGCCAGAAGTGCATACTCTTCATATTGTTCTTGACCATCGAGTGCGACTGCTGGCAGCGTTTCCTACGTAAAGGCAAGTTTTTTTTATTGTAGTGATTTAACACGTGTGTTTGGCCCTATTGGGCTATTGCCGGCACTTTTTTCATGTCTGAACAATTGCCAGAACGTCAGTATTCGAGTCCAAACTTGGTGTTAAAATACGCGCCGGAACGGTTTGATCGAAAATGCATACTCTGTATATCCTTTTCGACAATCGAATGCGACTTGGGGCAGCGGTAAGGGGCGGCCATGGTTTGCTCTATTTCACACAGAAACTGCATATTTTCGATAGCGGACTCTTTTGGCACGTCTGGAAAAATGTACCAGTCGGAATTTGAGGCCGAACTTGGTGTTAAAAGAATCACCAAAACGGGTAGATTGAAACTGCATATTCTTCATATAGTTCTTGGCTATTAAATGCGACTAGCAGTTTTAAGGGGCGGTCATGGTTTGCGCGATTCCACAATGAAACTGCATATGTTTGGTTTTGATATAGGACACTTTTGGCACGTCTGGAAAATTTCAAGAACGTCGGAACTCTAGGATAAAGTTGGTGTTAAAAGAACCGATGGAACGAGTAGATTGAAAGTGCATACTCTTCATATCATTCTTGACCATGGAATGCGACTGCTGGCTGCATTTCCTACGTAAAGGCAAGTGCGTTTTTTCGTGTGATTTAACACGTGTCTCGGACCATTTGCAAGTCCGCAACTAGCTCACAGTTCTTGTTTTCTTGAGGTTACTTGAACTCTGTCTTAGGTTTATATTGTATCGCATGCATCAACTCTTGAACAGATGACTTTTTAAATATTCAGTAAAATGTGGAATGAATTATCAGTTTTTGAATAAAGTTGAAAACATGGTCGCACAAATTGTGATTGCATCTTGCAACACTGATTTAAAAAAACATCTGCTACAGAGGTGTCATGGGTAGAATCCAATTTTCCGGTCACCGGAAATGAAAATACAAAGTAACTTCTACGCATGTTCACATTTTGTATACTCTCGCGGATGCGCATTTTATTAATATTTGGCTCAGCCCACGACGCTAAGCAAGCGTATTTCTCTTGTGATATTTTTTCCGCTGTTACGGTCGACTAAGCTTTGTTCTTTGGTGGGTTTGGGGGCACATCTGAGTTGCAGTTGTTGAATAGGCTAGCCCATGCAATGTGCAGATAGCTGTGAATGATTCGATATATATTCGGACAGTCCCCATTTGTATGTATTTAAACAGAACTGCAGTCCAACTGGATGCAGTCAAGACCATAGCCCTACATACGCTAAATTAATCACCAAAATACCACACAGCTCATGCTTTTCTTGGTAATCAAATTACAAGGGATCTCACAGAACAGTATATGCAATTTGTATATTTTTCATTCCAACATTTAAATGACTATCCCAGTGTTGTTTAACTGTGTTCCAAAGTTGCAGATGTATTGGTTCAATAATTGCAAAACTCGACAATATCGTTTGCCATTCCTATAAGTGTATATTGATTGTTATAGATGCAATGTTTGAGATGTCTTCGAACGTTTGAAACAGTGTACGTTATATATATTTGTAACCATAAAACAATCAGTAGACAGTTCCTTTAATAAAACTGATCGGAAACATGTTCGGAATTGTTTTCGATTTGTAAGTGACATTTCTGTCTAAAAGGCAATCCCATGACGTCATCCGTGCCATTCGGACACGTGACGTATACACTATTATTGACTTCTTATAAGTATATAGCTGTCAAATTTTCTTGTGAGTACGAGATTGAATTACGAAAACATAATAAAGAGTTATTTTATATTTGATTCTTGAATATGTTTATAAATGCATCCAAACATTTTTTTTATTTTGCTCAAGCTTGAACAAACTTTAACAAAGTCCTCCTCAAAAACAGTGTCGAGTGATTTAGAGTATTGGTGTCTGAGCGATTAGATGCGACTTATGTGGACCTTTTGCCCCCGTGATTGTTTTGACACAAGCAGACTACTCACTGTACGCAGATGTATTAATAACCTAAATCGCTAGACGCTGCTTATTTTTTATCAAAAATGATGTTATTTCCAACCTTAACCCATCCCAATACATGGACACATTTTAACTTACTATTTTGACAACTTTCAAATCCCCCTTTTCAACAATATTTTCAATTTAGTTCAATCATAATGTCTTTGTGTATAGAAAGTGTAAACATAGTGGAACTTGTGTATACTGACCACATACATTGGGCACACAAACATATGGTCTTTGTTCATATGTTGTTTTCATTGGCAGGGTCAATTATGCAGAAAAATGAGTTATTAGGAAAGTTGTTGCTAAAGAGAGGGAGTCGGTATTTCAAGGTGGTCTTTAGCGAAGGTAAAACTGTATGTTGTCAAAGTCACCTGCTGAAAGTAAGTTATATTTGGAAAAGGTTTAAGTTGAACAAGAGTAGTTTAGCGATCAAGCCTAAAGATGTCGATCGAGGGGTTGAAGGTTTGAATCCAACATCGGCACATCATATATAAATGAGTTTATTATCATGGCCAAGGAATATATTTTGACGTGGAGGAAAGAGACAACATAACATCTGTTACACTGACTGTTGACAGCCATGGGAAAGAGTAATAGTCGAGTCTGTATTTGAACTAATGGTAATCTAATCAACACATAAGCGAGTTCTGCCTTTCGGGATTTCTCCACACAAATGGCGCGAGTAATAGTAATAGTCTCTAGGAAACAGGCATCGAACCTGATTAATAGCTGAAAGCTTGTTTCGCAATCAGTATAAAACAGAGAGGTTAAACACTTATCACCCTACATCATGACCGACCGAGTACAGCATTGAATTATCTATTTCGCGTAGCGTTAAGAGAGTCCACATCGAACTATATTTTAACAGTAAATTAATTTCCCTAAAGAGCCATCCATTGGCATTTGTAGTTGCAAACTGCCGTTGTGTTATATATATTGCTGTTGTATATTGACGTTATGCAAGCTGCGTCACATAACGGCATACAATGTCAAGAGAAACGCGTTTGTAAAATAATGTCCACGACATGAATACGCTTGGCCATATACAGTATTCCGATTTTAAAAAAAGGGGCACGACGCTGGAATGATTGATTGAATAATTTGGGTTTAACGCCGTTTAAACAATGTTTCAGTTATATCAAGGCGGCCAGTTCAGCTTCTACATTACAAACAACTGGTTGCTTTCCACTTAGACAGTTAGCGCATTGGTGAAAGACGAATGTCGCTTGTCACAGTGAATTTTGTGAAACGTCGGAAAGAATGCGGGCCGATCTGGGATTCGAACTCGAAACACCTGAATTAAGAGCCCGCGTCGCTACAGACTGAGCTAATGGGGTTCGGCTTGCATGTCTCTGGAAGTATATATGTGTTTCAACAGAAAATCCCATCTTGGTATGTTATGTTTTCACTGTTTGTAGAAAACTAAAGGTTAGTGGAAAGGTTTTTTTAATTAAATGAAATAAATGGTGTAAACATGCCGCTTAAAACATTTTAGTTTAGTTTTAGTTAGCGTTTCATGCGATAAACCAGTACCGTCGGTGTCTTTAATACTGCTATACTTTCAGTGGAAACGCTATTCCCACCATGAGCGACACGCTGTGTGTGTGCGTAGTGGGGGGGGGGGCATTCCAGCACAGGGACGGTCTAACAAGTAACAAGTAACTAACATGATTCGTATTGTTTTTTTAATATTTTAATTACGGAAATCTTTAAATCTTTAAAAAAAAACACCACATAAAAACATATTAATTACATATTTTTGCATTCAATGTATCAACATATCATTCGCAAAAATAAGTTTTAACTCCGATAATGTTTGTCATTATCTTTGTCATTATCTTCATATGTGTATCTCTTATCAGATCATCGCAGGATAACGATTTTAATTTGGATATATATCTTTTACACAAAGTTGATAACATTGTGTGAAGTTGTGAAATGACTCGTTTTAAAGGGGCAATTTTTTATCTTTCTCACAATGTTTTTAAAACCCGTCTTAAAGGGGCTGAATCCCAGATGGTAATCGCAATTTGGAAATATTAGTTGAAAGTAAGTAGTAAGTAGTTTAACACTAGCAGTAAATGTTTAAAACTGTCAATTGAAGTGATAAGCATGTACACAATTTGGCTTATTGTGTCTGTCTACCCGGTAAAAATGAAGGAAGCATACACAATCAATATTTAGATGTTAATGGTACTAGAAAGTGTTTTACTCTTATTTTATCACAGATCTATTATTCTTATATTTCAAGACAACTTCTGAACAGTTTTAAAACTTTGACTATAATATATATTTATGGAGTTCAGCACCTTTAAAGGCTACCCAATACCAACAGTTGGTGTTGTTCTGTATCAGGGAATATCCTGTTAGATGTTTCATCAATAGTAAGACACAACATATCTTTATTATACAAATTCTGATTATATCATCAAATGTTAAACCACAGGTGATCGAAGTTACTTACATATCTATATGTCTACAAGCTAAACACACTATTTAGGCTGATCTAAATATATATATTTACATAATCGAACGACCTGATTGTATTATTTATGAAACAAGATAAACACGGTGTTCGAGTGGCTAACATGCTGAACTGTCAATCCAGAGGACCGGGATTAGGAATTTTCTGAGATCCTTTTAAGTGTCTCTGACGCAACTGGTAAAACTGTTTATTTGAGGCCTAGCGTGTATCGGTATTATACATTGAACACGTTAAGGGGTCAATTAGTATTTTCGGAAAGGGCTAGGATATCGCATCCGGACTTATCTTATATGTAACTCTGTCTCTTAAAAGATATGCACCTGTCAGATGATTCTAAATGATTGAATGATTGGTGTTTAACGCCGCTTTCAACAATTGTTCAGTTATATCACGGCGTTTCATGTATAAGTTACCAGTACTTCTGATCCGTTTATCTTGACACCACAACCCTGAGCACCAAGGAGGGCAGCCATTATTACCCTTGTTAAAGCATTTTTGTATGACCCGGTCACGGATAGAACCCGCGACGTACCGCACCCGAGGCGGTAACTATCAACTATGCCTAAAGAAGCTCACTCAGAGCATTTGCTCTCTTTAATTACATCACGTTACAAGGTTAAACTGCAATTTTACAAAGCTTGATACAAATGCTTACTTTAATCTGGAGGCACCTGCCACTACCGTAATATTATTGGGTCAGGGAAACATCGATCATTGAGGCGTACCTTGGTAATGGTGTCGCATGCAAAAGGCAATAGCGACAATCTGTGTGTGGGGCAAGCCTGTTTAAACTGTCAAACTTCGAATATAGTTTGTGTCATTATGGATGTATGTTTTTTGCAAACATCATATTGTATTCAACTACTTTAGATTGTGCGAAAATTAGTTGCAAATTTACTAAATAAAAATACACGAGATAGCGATATATA
>JAUELF010234283.1:0-13217 GCA_031471495.1 Clinocardium nuttallii
GTTATAGGCTGTATCTATGAATGGTATTATCCCTTCACATGTATAAATCTAGGAGACCTCGGAGGCAAGGTACATGTTTTATCCTTCTACTGGTAAGTGACCCAGACACTAGTTAACGTTATAGGCTGTATCTATGAATGGTATTATCCCTTCACATGTATAAATCTAGGAGACCTCGGAGGCAAGGTACATGTTTTATCCTTCTACTGGTAAGTGACCCAGACACTAGTTAACGTTATAGGCTGTATCTATGAATGGTATTATCCCTTCACATGTATAAATCTAGGAGACCTCGGAGGCAAGGTACATGTCTACCTACTACTGGTTAGTGACCCAGACACTAGTTAACGTTATAGGCTGTATCTATGAAGGGTATTATCCCTTCACATGTATAAATCTAGGAGACCTCGGAGGCAAGGTACATGTCTACCTACTACTGGTTAGTAACCCAGACATCACAAACTGAGCCATTTCAAGAGATAAACAACACTATATCCTCTGTATTATATTTCGACACAGCTCAGTCCGTGCAGGTTAATCCAGATCGACACATTTCGTATCTGAGAGATATAGGTGTAGAGTATTAATTCCTGAAACAGAAAATCCCAAGGAGGCGAAAAGTGTTTGTGCGGGTAAACCTGCGCGGCATGCTTACATGTAGGCTGACACGGGTCGATACTTTACGCAGTTGGGTTTCTTGTAATTCGGCTCAACTGTAGGATCACACGGTTGGGTTTCTTGTAATTCGGCTCAACTGTAGGATAGATTCATGTTGGCATTTCTAAGCGGTGACGTTTCAGATCAGCCTGTACATCTACTCCATCTTAGCATAATATACACAAGTTGCAAGAAGCATCTAACACCATTATGTAAGAACCATTTGAGCAGTATAATATACATAGGCTGAACTTGAACTACACTATTTACAACAACCTACTTGTATTTTACTCATCAACGTTGTAGCCTCAACCTGTGTACAATCGATGTACAACCAACTGTATTACTGTTGAACATGGCGTAATGCTCTTCATAACATTCAAACAACGTTTGGTTGATTTTGCAGGTATGTTCGTGAATGGCTCGGTGCGATGGTAGCGGCCGAGGTGGTACAGGTTGACACTGTCAGTTCTAAATATTACATACCTCAAGAACATTATAGGATCATAGCAACCAATGCTGCTCTCGGAAAAGGAGCCATGCTATGTTTTAACAGATTTGAAAAGATCAAGGGTTTCTTCAATACCGACGGCAAATGGGGTAAATATTGTCACATCTTTAACACGGTTATGTTAAAGGGATCTTATACAATCTCCGTATGTGTATAACATAAAGGGGCAGTAAACATATCCGTGCATTTCTTTTTTTCACAGATGTTATAATTAAGCGATGTTCCTTTTAAAAAACAGACTTTACGCAATGCATGAGAAACTTAAAATAAGTGTAGAAACCGAACTGTTTGCGTAACCATGCTAAAGGATCCAAATGAACGCTACATTCGGAAGTTCTTGAAACATCTTTTGAATTATTAACGAACAGAGCAGAATCAGAACACGCTGCGAGGGTATTGGAGTTCATCTGTATCCATACCGGTCGCAGTCTAAGGTATTTAAAGCGCCACTCAACGATGCACTGCTTGTTGGTTTCTTATCCAAACACGTGTCATGCTCAACCGATACAACTCTCACGAATGTTTAAAGAAGCCACCATATTGCGTTGCAAAAGAAAAAATAAATCTTTTTTAAATCCAAACACATTAGAAAAATTAAATCTGTAGTTAATAATATACATATCGGTATTTGAAGATTGAAGTATTATGTACGATATTTAACCGGTCAGGGTCTGTGTTTTAAGTGACTGAGATGATTCAGAGTTAAAATGATCATGACAAGTGGCATATATGACACATTCTTAAGATAAATGGACAAGAGGTTATGAAAAGTTTCACTTTGTGCCAAACAATCAACTAACATACATTTGTATTGAACACACGCACTGTTATATTAAAGTTTTGTCAAATGATGCTGACACACAGAAAATCTGTTTATGGTTTTTATCGGTAGGTCATTATATTGGATAACCGTTTAATCCTTTCCCACATGAATAAATCTGTAGCAGACGACTTTGAAATAAATAAGTACAACATATAGAAACTCATCTCTATAAAAAAAAATAGCAATTGAACAATGTTCAAATTATTGTGGCAAAAGCAGAAATTGAACCATTATGAGTATTTTCTTTTTTTGACACAATGATTTCAGGGATGTTTAACCTGACAGGGTCTGTATTGTAAGCGAATGCGATGATTTAGAGTTAAACTAATCATGGAAAGTGACATGTAAGACTAATTCGTAAGATAAATGGACAAGATTTCAATTTGTTCTAAACGTATCAACTAGAAACTATTTCCATTGTACATAAGCACTGTTATGTTAATATTTTGTCAAATAATGCTGACATATAGATAATCTGTTTTTGTTTGTATCGGTAAGTCATGATAGTTGATAATGGTTTAACCATTTTCCACATAAAATGTTGAAATTATTGTGGCAAATGCAGAAATTGCTTCTTTTGCCACAATGATTTCAAGGATGATTCACTTGACATATTTTGAAATAATCAAGTACAAAACACAGAAGTACATAGACAACTTTATACATGATAGTAAGGTAATTATTAAGAGTTGAAATTATTTTTGCAAATGGAGAAATTGCTCATTATGAACAACTTCACCTTTTGCCAAGATGCTTTCAAAAGTCGTCTGCTGCAGAGGCTCAGAAGGATATGTATGTGGAAAGGGTTATGCGTAAATGGAGAATATTAAGCCAATAATCTTTTTTTCATTACCTGATTCAGTGTTTTTACAAACTGTTTTAGAGATTTTCCTGTGGAGATATTAAGACCCAATATATTGAATGTGTATAAAAGGATGAAAGGTGTTAGAAATTGCAACACGAGTATACTGCAAAACACCATTTCATTTATTCATTGTTTAATCAAAATGTCAAACGATCAAACGTCCCTTTTTCGCTCCCGGTTCAAGCAATTACATCAAATGTTAAAGCGAATGAAGCAGATACGGAAACGAGCAGAAAACTATAAACAATGGAATGATTTACTATTTTCTATAGAATATGTAATGCTTACTCAAATATAACGGATAAGCATACTGATTATACTTTACAGTGACACAATACGAACACAATATTTTCATTGGCTCATATAGCATTGTATCGAATCTTTTCCTCTTAACACTACGTACTATCATAGGATGTCAGGAACCAGACTACATTCAGCGCGCATTTTTTGGTTCCCGGTTTGAGATACTATTGAAATATAAAGCGTATGAGGCAGATAACCATATTCAATAGATCGCTTTTCTAAAAATAAATAGACATTGAATTCATATACCGGCATTGGTCTTTCTTCAATTTGTAAAACTCACACATGTATATAGAGTGTAAAACAGATGTTTTAAAAGTCATTTGGTCATTTGGTTCCCGCTTTGAGAAACTATTGAAATATAAAGCATATGAGGCAGATAACCCTAATATTCAGTAGATTGTTCACTATTTACTGTTTAGAATAGATACAGTATGAATCCGCTAAACTAAACATTAACAGACTTTGAATTGATATACCGACATTGGTCCTTTTTTTAAGTTGTAAAACTCACACGTGTATATAGAATGTAAAATAGATGTTTTAAAAGTCATTTACACTAAATTAATAATATCCCGATATGTGGTCACACTGGCAGTTCTATAGATATTCTTGTGCTAAAATTTAAGGCATTCCTACTAGAAGCCATTTTTTTGCGGCTTCCAAGTATTATTTTTAACAGTATAATTCAAAGGGATGCACAGCTCTTATAAGCGAAACGCTATTAACATGGATTGAATAATTCAGTATTTCTTTCCCGTTTTCTGTTGCAGGTTCTTCGTTTGATGACGACTTTTGGCAATTTTACTGTGGAATGTGCGATGCTACTGCATCTAAAACACACACCCTCGAGATCATGCCATATTTGGAACAGGTTGAGACTCTACTGTGGAAACTGGGTAGGTATAGGCTATGCGTTCGTTGTTATAGCGACCATCTAGTAATGTCTTAACCTTTTCCCACATAAAATAAATCTTCAGCAGCAGAAGACTTTGAAAAGGACAATTATGTGGAAACGTTCTTTGCATAAAAGTAAATAATAATAATTAATAAATTTTGCAATTTCCATTATTGCAACATTAGAAATTGCTCGCTTGGAGCATATTTTCCCTTTTGCTAGTGTTTTCAAATGTCGACTTCTGCAAGTGCGAACATATGCGTCTGTTTTTGTAAAGGGTTAAATTTATGAAACATATTCCAATTATTACTTAGGGACACAACGATACATACCAATTCAGATTTCGTCCAAATTGAGAATGCAGTGTATAAAATAGATGCTTATTTTTTAGAGATAAAACTGTTAAATAATTAACTAAATTTCGGGAAGCTATTTCGGTACTATGGCAATATTGAAGTTTTATTTAAAAAACCCAGCTATTTCACTTCAATTTAGCATTGCTTGCCTTCTAGTTTAAAAATGAAAACTCGTATAACCTGGTTTTGAACTTGGAATTGTCTTCTTGCGGGAATTCGGCACTGGAATTACTAATCTACAAAGTCACACGAGAGGTATGATAATTTATTAAGTAACTTCTAAATATATTCCTGCACATCTTTCGTCGCAATCACATACACAGTGCGAAATGTCCCGTGCAATTACAACTTAAATTTCATTTTAGATTAGGTATTAAAAGTAGTTAGTTAAGTGACTTTATTACAACACGACATTACATCATTTCAATATATTTCACGCCATTAAAAACGAGGTAGTAGGATCTCATTAACAAGCTATTCTTAATATCTCGGTCAGGACTAAACAATGTTTTTCCATGATGGGAACCTTATGTTAAAATAATCTTAAATTGTATTGGGTTCGCTATGTTCTTCAAGTATACATAACTGATCAAATAAGCCGGAAGTCACATCAATTCAATGTTTTGGTTATAAAAAAAGTTCACATACATGTACTTCGTACAGTTTAGACTGGTCATATGAGGATTCTTGGTATGTTTAAATAAGAATATCTGATACGTGGTGAGAGACTGTCACGAGCAAACATGATAAATTATAAAGGGATCGCTGTGTGAGTTGTGACGTGACATACTGGTGCACGTGAAAGCATGGAATGAGTTAATTAATATTTAACTGTTTATAATGCAATACAAGACACCCATAAAGTCATATCAATAATGCTGCGGCTAAACTGATTTCAAAAAGACAGATTCGTTCAAGGAATTGGTTCAGACTTGTTATATGTTCTCGCTAGACCACTGTATGCTTAGTACATTTGCACGATAATATTTTCGAATCAAATCTCATTGAAATCAGATTTATACATGCGTTTGCTACTGCAGGAAACGTTTTCCTGGTTTCATTGAGATTGGCTAAGTACATTTAGAGAATGTTAAATGGTTAAATGTGTAGACCCTAATTCGTGAGACAATCACTTTCATTGGAACGTCAGAAAACGTTGGCTAAACTACAAATCAAACTTCAGATAACAAATATATGTGTAATTGGATGGTAGATGAATTCCTTTATATTTGGAGAGAGTTATTTAGACGTGAAACATAAATTAATGAACTTTCTTCGGACCTGTGCACATGGTGTGAATACATATCCTCCCAAATCATCGAGTGCTCGGGGTGTGCTAGTTAAAATTTGTTTTGGATTGGTGTATTCGGCCAGCACAATTCCGAGTGATCCGGTATGTAGGGACATCCTAAATTTAAATTAGTCAACCTTAAACGATTTGCAACTTTTGTATATATAATCAGATCAGTATGTAATCAAGTATGTCTATTAAGTTGTTCAGGCCAATTTTAAAACGTTTAATTTAGATCTACACTGTTGACATATTGCTTTCACAAGCCTGTTTAAAACTAATAAAAACTTGTTTGTATCATGTTAAAAGGGGAATATGTACAGGCTGGTCTGGATATACACGGTTCATATGGACGGGTTCAAAAACTATGTATTTAAAGTATAACATCGCTGCACGTGTTTTTTTGCAATCTATACTGTTTACTCCTCCTTATACTATTTGATGTTCATATAAGCCAAAACGGGTTAAGTTGTATTTTTGTATCGTTTTGCAGAACAAGGGGCTGACGTGCTTGATGTTGGGTGCGGAAGTGGTACACTGGCAATACCTTTGGCAAAAAGATTCCCGAACACACATGTAACTGCAATGGATTTATCAGCTGGTATCTTGAACAAGGCAAAACAACGGGCCATTGATGCGTGTACGACCAACATTAGTTTTGTACAATTAAACGCCCATTATCTGTCGAAAGCAATGAATAATAAGTTCGATTTGATAATGGTCTGCGATACCTTACATGATATGCCGGATCCAAAGAAAGTTCTCAAAGAAATTCAAACTGTCCTAGGACCTTCCGGTATATTGCTTATATCAGACCTGCGCGTTCATGCAGAGCACTCGCAAAACATGGGTGACATGGTCGCAGCTATGATGTTCACTTTCAGTATGTTTTTCTGTCTGCCCAACAGTTTGTCGCAGGAACCACGGGTCGGTTATGGCCGGTGCTGGGGAGAGGAAGAAATGGTTAAAACTGTCAGCGCTTTTAATTTTATCCTTCAACATAAGTTTGAGCTACCGGATAAACAAGGTTTATATTTCTTTTCCCTAAAAACGTAACTCGTCTGCCAGACACGTCATGAGCGGCGGTCTTCTTAAACCAACCGTTTGCCATTTTCCACAAGAGTAGATACATTTGTCAGCACACCTGCGCAGTCTGATCTGACTCTGCACTGTTTGACACACAGTATATGTAATTAAGTAAGTAATTAAAGTAAATAATTTATTTTTTTATTATTGTGACATTTTTAACAATAATTCTTTGATAAATTAAATAGGCCACATAGGCCTATGAGTCGTCAGAGAATATATGTTTCAATAATGTATCTATATTATACAAATATACATGACATATTTGACATATTTACAAAATATATGATCGGACGTTCAATTATTCTTATAAATATCTCTATATATATTAGGATACGCGCAGGGAGTTAGTTTGTCTACAAGAGTTATACTGCCGGATGTTTGATTGTACTGCTCTAATATTGATTTTAGCCTTAATGGGGGAGTCTACATACAAAATCGAGCTGGGACGAGCTGTTTCTTTTGTCTAAATACGAACATGATCAAATCAAACATTTCCAGTGCAACCTATGCATAAACACAATGAATGTCAACTCAATGTCATATATTCTGGTTAAGGTATACACTCATTTCTATGCAAAAAACATATCTTTAGGAACTGTTCAAGTTGAATAAGTCTCTATCGAGAATAAAATCATTAAAAAATACACTTTTAATCAAAAGTTGCCTCGTTATATTTATGAGTAATGCAGATCAGATCACCGTCCACATGAGTATATAAACACACAGTCGGTCTTCAATGTCGCAGACAGGTGAAACCAGTATTGATGCAGCAAGATCAGACCAAGGAGGAAACAGATTAAGAGTCACTGAAATAAAAACGAGATGGGGTAGACTGAATGATAATGAGATAGGAAACCATTATAGAGTAGAACAGCAAGATTATGATTGTAGTATATGGAAATGTTGGAACGACTGCGTCAGTTCATAAAAGCTGAGGTGTGAGGGTTTCACGTAATACGCAGCAGTGAAAGGTGATGGGTGGGCTTACCTTGTGATACAGCAGATACTTATAAGAAGTTAAGAAGAACTATAGGTAGAGGGATGACATATATTCAAAGATCAGTTTGAGTACTGTGACGACCAGCAACACCAGCAATTTACGAAGCAATACAGAACATTTCTGGATAAATCGATACATCAAGAGACCAACACAAAAACACAAGTATATCAATGCCCAACCGTGACAAAATCGACGCAGACGTTACTGAGTATATTTATGAAAGGAAACAATTTAACACCGAAAATACATCACACCAGGAGTTATGTCATGTGAAAGTAATGCCGACCAAGCAAGCGAGATTGGTGAGATTATCATTAAGAGGCAAAAAGAGCATTGTTATAGCTAACTTCAATAACAAACAAACGTGTATTGACATATTAGCAGACAGGTTGTATACAAATGGTATAAAACAATTTACCACACATCGCTACTATTCATACACTTGAATCTCAAACCTTCACATACAATTAATCAAGCGGTTGTTTCCAGAATCATCTGGGTAGGGATATGTGTAGAAAGAAGTTAATTGTTCACGCTATTCTTGGCTGTGATACAACATGCATTATGGTCTGAGAAACACATCGTATTAAAGTTGTTGAGAAAGTGACATTAAGACAAGACAATCAGCTGCAGTATTTCTCAAACAACCACGTGATGTTTAAAAGGAAGCTGTTTGGAGAAATGGGGGAAGCTGTTTGGAGAAATGGAGAAACCGCACTTGGTAACCTGTACAAAGGGGACAGTTTGAGAGTCAGTATATTTTGTGAAAGGTATCGAAACGTTCAATACATGTATTTGTAGAATCGAAACATGTAGCTACATGTTTTCTATCTATGGGACAGTCCAGTCAACTACATACCCCTCCATATGAAGATTTGTCCTCCAATCAATTCATTTACAACAACTGCTACTTTATCTCACATCGCCGTCGGTTAATTAGGATGGACGCCAATGTTACCCAGCTAAAAAAGACCGACCCGACGAAAGCTTGAACTCGGGACATCTAGACTGGAGGCAAACCCACGTCACTACAAAAGCTAGTCCTATTACAAGAAAGTATAAGAATACCCTTATACAAACACATAGCAATATATTGTCTATATATGGTACAGACAACTCTACTGCATATTTATTTTGTTTAACAGGATATGTAACTGGAGATTTATCACCATTTGTCAAAATGTTTGCGTATACCCAATCATTAAATAAAATAGCAATGTGCGAGAATCAGGTTTCTACAGAGGCGTTTCGCATATGGGTGTATATCCTTAGGAATATGTCAGGACACTGTCAGGACACTGGCATGTCCACCTCCAGATCCATCTATGTACGTTCATGCAAGCGCTTGTTGACGTCACTTCCGCACATTTTAGATATCATTAAATATGTGGCACAGTCATATTTAACTGGTTGTTATATTTCAGAATGTGTACAATTGGATTTCCAATTGTATAATATTTTTAGCTGACACTATTTCGTTGGACAGATTATTCCATATATATCTTTCAACTTTCTTCGTTGATGAAATATGTGTTATCGTTCATTTTACAATTGCGTTGTTACAGTATATATTCGTTATCTCTAGATATACTGTTGAATTCCATTTCAATCGTTCCTGCTGTAACTTCATCGTCACAGATACCCTTCATTATTTTGAATGTTTCTATCATTTCCCTTCTTTGTCTTCTGTATTTCTGGGTTGGCCTGTTCAGTCTTTTGCAAAAGGTCATGCTTTTAAGAGTTGGTATTTTGTCTTGTAGCTCTTATCTGTACATTCTCAACATGATCCATTCTTGCGTCTAACCAATGCTTGAAATATAATACTAAAACTATTGTTCTCTCTAAATAGGTGTACAATCTTTTAATAAGCTCAAATATACAGTTTTCCTCATTAATGTGTGTCTGAATGTGACTTGAGAATGATAATTGGTCATCCACCATAACTCCTTTGTCTGTCTCTGCTTCTTATCTCTGTACTTTAACTTCCTGGCCAAGGTCACCATATAGGTGGTACTTTGATTGATATTCTTTCTTTTTGTTTACGCTAAAAGTTACAGGAAACTGTAATAGCCAAATGGCTGGCTTTTTTAAGAAGTTTGTCAAGGTTTTAGTCTCCGTGTTAGTGTTCTGACTTATTTACTTTTGTGTCGTCTGCGAAGAGGTAAAACACGTTATTCCACACATCCTCCAATATCATATATATTAATGACAAGCAGAAAACAATTCCCTGAAGGATAATGTTTATTAAGTAAGTAAGAAAGTCCATTACCCATTTTTTGATTAGTGGGTTTTTGTCGTAGGATCACATTGTCTGTATTAGTCTACGATGTGGTACCGTAGCAACGGCTTTGAAGAAGTATATACATGCAGTCAATTGTGCCACCTTCATCGAGTATGTTTGTCCAATCATATTTAACTTTTTATAACTGTAGTGTCATTGATCTCAAAGATATTAGTTAATGGAGTTGCATGCTGAGCTAGTTAGACTGACAGCTCGATAGTTTTCTATGTATAATTGAATTCCCTTTATTTAGAGTGCAGTTATCTTCTCCCTTCTTCTTTATCCCTTAACCTGGTTTCTATTGTTTGCATTGTCAAGGTATCTTTTATAGTCTTTTGATTGCATAAACCGCTATCATCTGTGTTGTTATTAAGTATGTTATGTTTGATTGTAATGTCACTTTAATCGTTTTGAACATGCCAGTAGAAAACTGAAAAATAAACAAAGGAAAATGGTCAAGTCAGTTCCCCAAAAAGCAAAGAGCGAAAACTAGTTGGTAATAATCGATCGTTTCGAACGAAACGTGAAGAACCGGGTACGAAACCAATGAATTTCAGAAAATTTCAAAAACAGATATTCATAACGGAAGGAAGCAGAGACAACTCATTCTATGGGGACCACCTTGTCATCTACTAAATTAGAATGACTAGAATCGTCAAACGATGATTTGCTGCATTCAAAGTGCGTACCAACATAAAAGTCGGCTAACTTGTCAAGTGAGATAACTTTCCCCCTAAAATAATCCCAGTACTTAATACTCAATATTGTAGACATAACAATTGTTCCTCAATTGTTTTGTCGTCAAGTGAAAGTATTTTTCACTCTGTGTTTTGTTTGTCAATATGTTTTCCAATTCAATGTTTAACTCTGGTCCTATTTTTACTTAACCCCCTTGTGTAAGTTTTAACGTTTTTACTATTTACTTCATGGTAACATTTGATTATAAACTGTTCCCAAAGAGACTTAAACGGTTCAATCCCTCTTACATATTTTCCCGAAGATCAGATCTAGCGTACCGTATTTCTCTTGACCTTAAAATAATATACATGTTGAAATAATTAACTGGCTTTTATCCTCTTCATGAAGGTTTCGTTTTTATTATCTCCTGTATCAATATACGATACCAGGTAACTTTTGGGGTAATTGAAATCACCCATTATGACTTATGAGTCTATTAATTAATAATTTCGTTTAGTTTATTTTGATGTTTTTTTGTCACTGGTAGTATATTCATATAGCAAGCATAATATCGTTCCCTTTCAATTTAATTTGATCCAGATACTTTCTTTAAATTGTTTATATATGTCGATGTCGTCTCGTCTGCATTCAAGTCTGTATGTATGTACACTGCTGTGCGTCTGCTTACTTTATTGTAGTCGCTTATGAGTTATTCATAACCCTCTCATTAAAGTTCTGCTTTTTCAACTGTTAATTTACAGTTATTTGATTTCACTTCAGTCACTCCGATAACAGCATACACTTCACCTGCTTCTCATGTATTCTTGCGTTTAGCTCTTCTCCTTTGTTTAGGCTGCCTGCATTTGTAGAAACAAATGAAATTGTTTAACAAAATGTGTTTGTTAACAGTGTTCTGTTGAAAACATATTTATTTATATTTATATGTGGTATTTCCTTATTTTTGCCAGCCTTCTGTACGAAGTCGGCCCTTCACCTCGTAACTGTAACCCCCCGACTTAACACATTGTCTTGAAATTTTATTCTTGGCTGGATTTATCCCCAAGTGGGACTCGAAGCCAGATCGGGACATCGGTTGCAGCATACTTTACTCTTTAACTCGAACAGGTACAACGTCGGGACTTTGTTGGGAAAATATCAACTCCGACAGTCGACGCAAAACATGTCAGCATGTCGGCTTAACTCTTTTTTTCCGGCTAAACTCTTCATTCAAACGTGTCTGGTGTAAATCCTTGAAATCATAACGAGTATCAATCCGCAGTTCCAACAACTGTATAGATTATGACGATCCTGAACTGTCTATATGAACAAGCTGGTGAAATTGCCTTACTCTGGCTCCGAGTTGCACTAGGTGGCGTCCACCCGGGCTGTATTGTTCAGATAAAGTTCGGATTTTGGGCAAGTCGAGACTTTGTCGGGAAATCCCAAATCCGGCTTGGCATGGCCGCTGGCTGACGCAGCCTTGCAAAACATGACCTCATGCAATGCGAAGTCAGTTTGAGAAACTTTCACCCAGCGTGCATCAATCAACCGCCGAATTCATCTATGTCTAACAAAAGGCACGTCAAAACGATGGTTGGAGCCACGCTGTCGGCCCAACTTCGGCTGGGTGTTGCAGCCAGCTGCTATAAATCCGGGTATAATTCGACTAGCGTGACTCGGAGGCAAAGTGTCATTTACAGATGACACATGTCAGGATGCCAGTTAAAATCTCTAATTCGAGCAATATATAGCCGGTATTAGGCTGTATAATTGGCCTAAATGCCAACTTCATCTGAACATTGCAGCCAGCTGCTATAAATCCGGGAAGAATCCGGCTAGTGCGACTCGGAGTCAGAGTATGGCACTTTAACCAGACAAAACGAAACAATCTGTTTGTGTCAGTTGAAAGTGCCATATTCAGGTTCCGAGTACCAGAAGGTAGCGTCCAGCCGGATTTATGGCAGCTGGCTGTACTGTTCAGATGAAGTTTGGATTATCGGACTAGCCAAACCCCGGAAGTAGATTGATTGAGTTACACTCACAGTAGTTGCAGTCAGCCGGTTGCAAAACCCAGCATAAAATGGGCAGACGGAGTGGCTCCGATCCTCGTGTTGGCGTGCGTTTTGTTCAATATTGACTGATAGGGCGTTTTATTGATGCACGACAGGTGAACACGCCTGAAACTTAATACGTGTTTCATTAGATCCTGTTTCATTAAAGTGTGTCAGCCGGCTGATTTTTCCAGTCGTTTTAACATGTCATGTGTCAGGTGAAATTGACCAACTGTGGCTCCGAGTCGCACTATGTAGCATCCACCCAGATTCATGGCTGGCTGCAATGTTCATATGAAGTTGGAATTGTAGGCAAGTCTGAAGCCTGACTCTTGCTGTATAATGGCTCGAGTTACAGACTTTAACAAGCCCTCCGACAAGTTTCTGGAGAAGACACTAAATAATGGCTTCGAG
>JAUELF010234294.1:6136-22970 GCA_031471495.1 Clinocardium nuttallii
CTCTAACCACTCCTAAATACATATTTTAACAGATTGAGCCGTTCCACGAGTAAACCAACATTGTGGACCCTGCGTTAAGCATCGACCCGGATCAGCCTAAGCATACCGCACAGGCGAACCCGGGCTGACACTTTTCGCCTCATTGTGGATTTTCTGTTTCATGAATCATTACTCTTTATTTCTATTCCCCTGAGACGGAATATGTCGGTCCGGATTACCCTGCGCGGAATGCGCAGGCTGATCTAGGTCGATACATTACGCAGTGTCCATAATTGTTTTTTTTGTTTTCATTTGCTTTATTTAAACTGCGTCAGGTGAAATTACATATTGATGCTTCTCCATTAAAGGGGATCACATACTTCTGCAGCGATCCCGTAAGGCTTGGAATTTAAGTCATCGTAAGAATTTACAACAACGGGTCTTCTATACATATGTGTGGATAGTTTAAAACATACAACAAATCTGCAGCAGAACACATCTAGGCAAAACTATAATAAAATCTCTGTGTATTAAAGTATAAATATTGAAAAAGGGTTGGAAAGATTATGGTAAACGGTTTAATAAAACGTCGTTTGCTGCTAGCAAAGCCATCTAAAAGCGTTTATAAACTCCTGTTCATTTTCGGGGAAACGATTTCTCGAGAGCGACAGCACCATGCAATATGCGCATCGTGTAGTTTTCCCTTGCGACGTTTCAAGTATGCGGCAGACAACTTTGAAAACAGTTATTGACAAATATGGTAAATCTCTATAAACAAAAACACTTATAATAATTATTAAATATAGTTGAACACATTGTGGGCAAAAGGAGACATTGCTCGATAAGAGCAAATTTATAATTTGCATAAAAGGTGTCTCTACAAGATTGAAAGATTTATACCTTCTTTTACTAATTGGGGGAGCATAGTAGAGTCTGGCCAAAACGCTGCTGTTGACAAATGTCTCAAGGCTCTTCGACGTGAACAGCAAATCATGGTTACTGTATCGTTCTTTTATTTAAAAGCATGAGTACAGAAACGAAATTATCGACGTCTATTTTATGAAAATTATGAGTCTTTGGTCTTTGAGCTCAAGAAATGTTCTGAGCTACTACTTACTCTGATGAGTTATAATGGCTTTATGGATCGATACGTCTGTTGATACTACAAACTGTGGCATCTCCACATTAGATATTGAAAACGCATTATGACCTCGCCAGGACAGGTCGATATTATCCATGGTGTAACCAACTGCAATAGAAAACAACACTAAATGCTCGTAAATCACACTAAAGGAAATGACTTCAATCGGTCATGTAAACCTAATAGCAAATAAATACGATATGATTGCATATAAGTCAGTAACTATTACCGAACAGTCAGCATTAGTATGTGTATTTTTGATCTCTTATTTTGTCATTCTGACGTATTGGTTTCTCACACAGTTGCAAACAAACATACCAAGTCTGAATGGTGATTTACGCCGTTTTCAACTGTATTCCAGCTATATCACGACGTTCCCTTGTTCATTACCAGTGATACCGGTATTGTTGTTCCTGATACCGATATATACGTCGTTATGTTGATATTAACCGACCGGAAATCGAACCCTGGTCTTCCGTTTCTAAGGCGGACCATCTTACCAAAACCACCAATGGGAGGTAGAAATACAGCCACCATCGTCCAATTAAATATGTCGTAGCAATATCTTATCCATTAATAAATATCATATTGTGCAAGAAGTTAAATGTTACAGTATCTTACTTTATCATGCACCGTTTCATTTCAATATCATTGTTTGTAGCGTAAAACAAACATAATATTCAGGATACCATATGCTTACATAATGTTGGTGGGCCAAAAGTAATATTGAAGAACAATATTGAATGTGTTTTTGTATGATCTGGAAACACGGTATTGATCGATCTTACACTCTATTAACAACCGATGGACCAGCTTGACTTGTTTATACAATACGATTCGATAAAAATACGCTTATTCAGTTTGACAAGACGATAGTAAAATAGTATTTAATTTAAATTTGTTGATAACAATTTATTTATATCATCTATCAAAGAGTCAAACTCTTGATTCCAGGGTATAAAGATCAGTTGACTTTGTAAGACCGATATTTTATTTAAGGGAGTGTAGTTTGTATCAATTTTGGAGGTTAAGCATCATTACATGGCTTCAATGTCTTCCTTTCTTTATGCTTAGAAAATACTGTTGAAACCACAGTTGCTTTCTTTTGCAAAACATTTCTTCCTTGTTAATATTCGCACCAAATCTTCTAGAATCTACATTTGATCCCACTATCCTGGATTTTGATGGCAGGGTTTGAATGTTAATAACGTAATGTGAAATGGATTTGTAAATATAAACCGAACAATTAAGAGCGAGATAAAAACATGTAAATATACGAGGTTTAACATGACTACAGTTTATGCCGATATTGTCTTAATTTGCGTATAATAATTGGGGTCATTTATGGTAGCTCCCTCACAACAAATCACATGGAGGAGAAGCTTGACACAAGTCCACATAATAAAAATCATTAAATATTCAATAAGTTTACACAATTATAAAAAAAACTTACAGCTTTGCATGATCAGTGGACATGTTTGGGTATCAAATGGGTATTTATGTAGTAACATTGTGCAGCTTAAGGTCATGGCTACCCTGAAATAAAATGGGTGTAAATAAAGCATGTTATGACGGAGTTTCATGTACATGTAATTGTTTGTTTCAACGTAAGATAGAGATGGCGTTTCAGTGTATGAATACCCAGTATTATGTTCACGTCTGCCTATGAAAAAAGACAAAATAACTTCCTTGATATTCTCGATTAGAGTAATATCCGTATATGCTTTGACTTGCCGATTGTATATTGAAGTAAGGTAAAAATGAGAAAGAGTATCACTTTATAATTTCACTGATTGAAACGATGTGTTCATCAGGATATAGCTAACTATTTTTGTCTCAATAAACCACATAAAACCACGTATTAAATCAATGCACATGGTATGCCACCACCATCCATCGAGAGCACATGTATATGAACCGTCCCGCGAGAAAACAAACATTGTGGACTCTGCGTAAAGTATCGACCCTGACCAGCTTAAGAATGCCACGCAGGTTAACCCGGATAGATACCTTTCGCCTTATGTGGTCTTTCTGTTTCAGGAATCATTACTCTATACCTCTATCCACCTGAGACGGAATATGTATGCCCGGATCAGTCTGCGCGGACAGCGCATGTTGATCTGTGTCGTAACATAACGCATATGCCATAATGTTGATTTTCTCGCGGGACGGCTCATATACACTACATGTCATGGTTACTATTACACTGAACAGCTCATATACACTACATGTCATGGTTACTATTACACTGAACCTATCGAAATAAAACGGTTTGAAGTTTAACAAACCAAAGTGAACTCAAGCAGTAGGCGTATATCTACCTATAAACTAATAGGTAAATTAAAGCTTTTTTCTTATTATAACATTTTCTTACAAATTGCACGGTCGTGTATACATGTACACTTTGTAGTGTTTAACAGTGTTTATGCTGAGGGTTGAATAGTGCAACCGTCTATAAAGAAAATATTGTCAATTGTCTAACATACGTCAACATTCTTGTTAGCGCTTTAGCGCCAACAACAAGAGCAGAGTTTGACGATAGTAGATCCTTTTCTATCTGCGAACACTTTAAATGTACGTCATTTAACGGTACCATTCATCAATAACAACAGTTAATACAAACATTGGACATTTCGAATCTAATGTTTGAATCAAACAATTTCCTGGAAGGGACGTGTCTTTTGGAAACAGTGTAGCTGCAGTTTGTTTTGTTTGCTCGTATCTGACTGATTTAAAGAGCAATTCGACCTGCTGCTGTGCTGTTTTCTTCATATGATCTTATCAATGGCTCGATTTTTAAAATAAATACTTTAAAAAAAAATGAACTTAAAAGCTGACAATATATAAATGAAATTTGCATAATTCCATCTATCACTCGAACTCGTCGATAACTCGAAGTAATTCACGAGTGGCCTCTTTCGCGTTCGAGATATGAGCTTTCCCGCGAGAAAACCAACATAGTGGACTCTGCGTAAAGTATCGACTCAGATCAATTAAAACATGCCGTGCAGGCTAAGGCAGACAGACACGTTTCGCCATCTCTGGATTTTCTGTTTCAGGAATCATTACTCTATACCTCTATCCCCCTGAGACGGAATGTGTCGGCCCGGATCAGTCTGCGCGGACAGCGCATGCTGATCTGTGTCGTAACATAACGCAGATGCCATAATGTTGGTTTTCTCGCGGGACGGCTCATATCACGAGTCCGCTGTAAAGTCATCGGTTACCTCATGCTGTACACCACGGTTCCGTTCTTATAGATATGCATGAGTCTATTTGTCGTCGTTACTGTGTGGACCATGGCTTTCTTCTCGTTCTCAAAGAACGTGTCCGGCTGCCATACATTTTCGATATTCTTGGGATCCAGTTCCAGTTTGTCAAAGATCGTGTTGTTCTTTGTGAAGTCAAGGCGTTCATCTCGCCACCATTGTCGCAGGAACATGTCTATGGAATAATCCTGTGAATAAATCAACATATGAGCCGGTCACGAGATAACCAACACTGAGGACTCTGCGTAAAGTATGAACCCGGATCAGCCTAAGCATGCCACGGTGGCTAATCCGGAGAGAAGATTTCGCCTCCTGTGCATTTTCTAATTCAGGAATCATTACTCTATACCTCCTGAGACGGAATGTGTCGGCCCGGATTAGCCTGTGCGAAATGTCCATAATGTTGGTTTTCTCGTGGAATGGCTCACATGTGAAATATGATATAAAGCTCTTTCAGCGCCAAATTTCCAAAAGCAGACTATTTTATGTTTAATATCGGACGACTATATTCTTTATGTGATAAGAGTTCCAAACAATTTTAATAACTACAATGCCAACAATGCTGAATAGTTTTCAAAAATCTCTATAGTGCCACAGGCAGTGAAAGAGTTACTTTTAATACTTTGGGTGACATAAATCTAAGCCCTTCTTGAGATGTTGGGTTTTATTAGTAAAGGATCACACACACGTGATATGGAAGTAACACCCAGTAACTACATGTCTAAAGTGAAGTCAGAACTAACCTTCTGATTCCAAGTAATCAGACCTAACGTTGATGGACTGTGCGTACGCACCGGCTCACTTGTTTCTTCGCTGTATGCGGGTTCGTATATTTTCCTGGTTACCGAATTAGTTCTTTAGACATTGGTGCACACACATGTTTCATTATATTATTTAGAGAGAGAGTATTTAAACCAGTTGGCACACATTATTTCATTTCATTATACTAGACCATTCCTACCGATAAGCACATGCCTTGGGCTATTGAATACGGCAGCATCGCCAAACCATAAAAGAAGACTATTTTATGCAATAATCACAATGCAATGATTTAAATCCTCATAACATATATGATTCAGGCGCGTCTGATGGGGGAAATGGCTTGATGCACTTTATACGTAGCCTGAATACGTAGGAGATGTAACTAATGAGCGTGCTTAAACATTACTTGTTCTTCTGACATTCAAATCAGCCAAAATATTGTCTCGGGAATAGAGGATAAAAGAAAAAAAACTACATCATTTTCAATAATAAAAAAAGAGTAATAAAGATTGACAGATGCTTTGATAATGAACATTGCATATATATTCCCGTCACAATACCTCAATTATAACGTAATAAAATCCTATCTGGTCCGTACGTAAATAATCGTCCCGATGATGTGATTCTTTTGAATACCTACGACATGGAATTTAGGGGTCAAATGAAGATTTAAAACTAGTATATACGTCCTTTATACGGACCTCTTGATGGGCAAACATATTTCCAAACTCCACTTTTATTGTACTTAGCAAGCTGGCACAGTACGCATTTATAATTTTAATAGAATGATATTGATAACAGGAAAAACCCTATCACATGTCAAAGAGGCTTTGCTGATTGAAAAATCGTGAAACGTGGTTTATGCGTGCCGTGACGGGACTGATCTATTGATCTGTCTGGGCTCTTTGTGTTATGGTCCCATAAAAGATACTCAAATTCTAGAGGGACATACTGTAAACATTCAGTAGCGATGCAATTTAAGCTGTAACTGTATAAATTCTCAAAAAGCGATCAACTGCGGTTGATGAACCCTTATCGTTATTCAAGCAAACACATAAAGTGGTAGACAGTGGTTCAGTGGTAAGGCATCTGCCTCTCGTACCAAAGGTCCCTTGTTTGAATCCGTGTTGAGCGGGTTCTGCCTTAGGGATATGTCAACCCAAACGATGCGACTACTGGTAAAGTCTCTAGGAAGCGTGATTAATATAAGATGAAAGCTTGTTTCGCAATCAATGAATAAAGAAATCGGTTTGAACTAAATAAATCATAAACTAAATACTTTTCGAGAAGTTTTGAATGAATTATGATAGGGTACGATCCCGATGCAATACTAGTCCGTCTAACTTCAGAGTTCCATCAACTTCTAAAGACAAAGAGCAATCAACCCTTTAGCACAATGTTTTCAACTCCGAGCAATAACTATATAGTCATTTCAAGAGATGTTTTATATTTTCTTCCAGATTTCTTTAAAGTCGTTTGCTGTGAACTTGTTGCACTTAAGAAAATGTTAAGATAAGACGGTCACGTGACTTGTAAATCGATCTTCGGCGGTGTGTTAAGATAAGACGGTCACGTGACTTGTAAATCGATCTTCGGCGGTTTTTAACCATTTTACTGTGAAAGGCAATTAAAGACTTTTGCAAATAATGCAGATTCGCGAGAAACAGCTAGTAATCTCCCGTCTCTCATGAAATCTACATTTGTTTGTCACTAAGACATTAAGTTGTACACAATAAATGGAGTGGACCAATTTTCTTAAAGTTCTTTAAGTTAACTTAAAATGGCAATAATATTCATTTTTACTATTTGTCATAATCCGTATATATAGGCTTCCAGGATTGCTAGAAAGACTAGAATGAATATCAGAAGACACTGGTCTCTCCCACGCTTGTTACATCTTACTGAAGGCCGGTTTCTTCCACATGAGCAATACTCGAGTACCCATATCATGGCTTTCGAGATCAGTACATATCCAGATCTGGTTATACACTTCCCGCCAATAAGTCAAAGAAGTGTTCAAGAAACTTCAAGATCCGTGTAATATACTTAAGCAAGGTTCGGCAGGACATCGCTCATATATTAATATCAATAGTGAATTTACGATCTGCAGAGAGTAAATAGCGAAAATAAGGAAAATGTAAGGAATGTATGGAATTTTATAATGTTTTGCCGAATCTGGAATCGTCGATGAGCTCAAAGGCACATCGTGTAATTATACGCATGTAATGAGCAATATCTCATATCACAACAATGTCAGTTACTGTAGTCAATGTACTGATTGTGTATGTTGAGATGTCTTTTTTTTTGCCCGGACGTTTTCACAGTCGTGCAGATTTGACGTAAATGAGGAAAGATTAAAATGTTCTGATGTCATACCATAGTTGTTTCGCTAACAGAGTGCATGTCGTGAATGGTAACCTGTATGCTGACTTGAGTGGCTTCATCTGAAATAGGCGAATACAATAGACTAAGTTGTCTAACTATAAAACATAACTATAAGAAACAAGGTTAATCTTGAATACTGGTGGTGTCCTTGGGCAAGATGCACCTAGAGGGGTCTATTTAACATGGACAAAACACCCTTACTTATTTAAATTGTATATATTGTATGATATAGAAACCAATACGGAAAAGAATCATATGTAACATGAACCGTCCCGCGAGAAAATCAACATTGTGGACTCTGCGTAAAGTATCGACCTTCATCCCGCGTAGTCTATCCCGGATATACACTTTTCGCCTTCTGTGGATTTTCTGTTTCAGGAATCATGACTCTATATCTCTACTCCCCCTCCCCCCGATACGGAATGTGTCGACTAGGATTAGTCTGTGATGACAAAATGTTTGTTTTCTCGCGGGACGGCTCGTATGTGGTATGATTTAGAAACCAATGCGGAAGAGAAGAAGATGTAGAATATGAGCCAGTAAATGAGAAAATGTATAAGTCGGAATTTAGAAGAGATCCAGATCAGCCTGTGCATCTGCATTGGTCTTATATCAATTTCACGAGATTGTTATAATACGTGTGTAGATTCTGGTATAAGACTGAGCAGGTGCACATGCTGATCTGAACCTACACTGTTCATAAATTCCAACATGTACCTTTACTCATGCACTGATTCATGTATGTACATTACCTCTGGGCTTTCTTATTGACTACCAATTATAATTCATACGTTTTTTATCAGAGGAATTGATATCCAAAACTAGGATTCAAAAAGGTCTTTCTACAACGTCCTTTAATTCAATTAAATATGTATCTACTATCGGGATTGTAGCATATCATTACAGTTCGACTACATGTAGAAAAAAGCGAAATGTTTTAGATAACAAAACAATTGTAGACATTACGCGAAATGGGTCGACCGATATCTAGGTACATGATGTAGTTACATTCAATATGCATATAGTCATTAATTGATCGAACTGATAAAATCCAGTTCAACGTCATTGAAATACCCTTACCTTTATTGAAGTCAGGAACAATATTGGCATCATAGCGTGACTTGTCAATGAGGTATGATATTATTTCTTGTCTGAAATGTACAAATGTTAGCCTTTTCAAAACCGAAAAACTAAAATCAGAGCCATTGGAATAATATTATGCGGTGTTACGTATTGGCATTTTGTTTTTAAGTACTTTGAGTTAGCGATGTTTGAACTTGGCGGAACTAGTGATATGGAAGTAAGTATAATTATAAATAATGTAAGCCCTTTAGTTATGTCATATAACAATGGTAAAATCAAAGAGCATCGTATCTAAACAACGTTTTAATATTTTGTAAACATCTAATTACTACGAGCGGTGGTATAAAAGATTAGCGCACACTGTAATGTAGCAATACAAAAGTTTTATTATGACGATGCACACCAATCGAGGTTGGCATTTGAAACACGCCAAATGTTTTATCATAGAGTCAATAGCATATACTCTGTATTACAAACCATTTAACTATGTATTCGTTTAAAAAATGTCTTTCTATCTCAGAGAGAACTCTATTTAGCTTTGAGATATATATATTTAGTATTTAGCTTTGAGATATATATCTTTAATATTTAGCTTTGAGAGATATATCTTTAGTATTTAGCTTTGAGATATATATCTTTAGTATTTAGCTTTGAGATATATATCTTTAGTATTTAGCTTTGAGAGATATATATTTAGTATTTAGCTTTGAGATATATATCTTTAGTATTTAGCTTTGAGAGATATATATTTAGTATTTATCTTTTAGAGATATCTATTTAGCTTTGAGAGATAACTCTCTAACATACGTATTATTATAGAGGTATTTCTAAATTGATCTCTAACTAATGAATTCTGCGCCACATTTTGATACTTTATTGAAAGTTAATATCCTGATATACTTTTAAAACGTATAAGACGAAGATTTATTTAATAAACTCAGGGGCTGCTGGATGAGCTACCAGTTCTACTAACAACCATGGAGGGAAGAAGATTAATTCTATTTTTAAGGAATTTGGTATTCAGACATTAGACCAACAATCTCCCGCACCTGATCCGGGCGCTCTATCACTATACCACACATACGGTTGTGATCTAGTAACGAGGAGTCAATAGGAGCTAAAAGCGACAGGCGATTCTCGTTAACGATTCAATCTTGGTAAATTTAAAAAACGTTTAATTATGGCACGTAACAATAGTTCTGTGAAGTTCTAGTAAACGCATTTCATTTCATCCCTTCTTATCTTTATAGATTGTGTGGTGCTTTACAGCGCTATCAGCATGTGTTCCGTTATATCCCGCAATATCCTGGGTTAATTACCAGTAGTATTGAGCACCAAGGAGGGAAAGCTTTAACGAATATGGTAATCTGTCGGAGGACGGAACTAACGATCTCCCGCACCCGATCCGGGCGCTCTATTACAACACCACACATACGGTTGTGATCTAGTAACACGCAGGCAATAGGAGCTAAACGCGACAGACGTTTCTCGTTAGCAATTCAATATTGTTAGATTTAACCCGTTTGCTTCTGGCAGGTAGCAATTGTACTGTTATGTACTAGTTAACGTTTTTCAATTTATCGCTTCTAAGCGAGTTTTATAAAAAAAAACTGCTACAAGCAGGGATTTTATATATATATTTGAGAACAAAATCAAAAGAAATCGACACCTATATTTTCTCTATCAACACGCTCAAGAATTTTAATTTAATTTCGTTACAAATATTTCAAACTTCAAATAATCATTCAGCTTGAAATAAAAACGGCGTACCGTGTGGTGGATGCTACCTTGTGTTTATTTATCATAATATCACGGCGTACCGTGTGGTGGATGCAACCGTGTGTTTATTTATCATTATATCACGGCGTACCGTGTGGTGGATGCAACCTTGTGTTTATTTATCATAATATCACGGCGTACCGTGTGGTGGATGCAACCTTGTGTTTATTTATCATAATATCACCACTATTAACCCTTTCCCACATACAACGAATCTGCAGCAGACGATTTTAATCCCTTTAATACACAATATGGAAACTCTCTCAATATTAAACAAACAAAGACAATTACTGAATAAAGTAGAACAAATGATGACAAAAGGCCTATCATTTCTGATTCATGGGATACCTTTAGTAACCTCTGTCTGTGTGTTATTGGTCGACAAAGCTTTTGGCTCAACTGTCCTGAATTCGACATAACTGGTTGCATGCATTAGTTTTTATTTTTTAACAATTTTACCTTGCATTATGCTAGATACACACTTATTTATTGAGTTGCAAGGCTTTTATCTAATGATGTAATAACTTGTGGCCAAACGCGTTTGCCTATATTCTATATACCGTGTATAAATCATTATAATGTTATGTGAAACCTTTGCAAACAAATTATGATTAATCTAAACATTTAGCCTTCACGCATTTTATTTCCCGAATCATTATATTAGTGTAGAATGGCCTTGAGCAGACAGGCATTCTATTAATAAGCTAATACGTCACATAATAACATACTCCGTTGTAGACACTGGTAATCGAACCTCTCCGACCTCCCTATGCCGAAGTGTTGCACAAAAAGTCACCCAAATCAGATGACCTGATACAAAATATTTATGTCAATAACCAAAATGAATGTTAATCTTAACGTGTATTAAGGCACATATGTTAAGCAGCGAACTTGTATTAAGCAGTCACTTGAAGATTTATCAAAACATCATTTTCTTCTATAGTTGACCTATATTAAGCAGCCACATGGGTTCAACGGTGAATGTTTGACTCTCCCCTGGGTGGCCGCTTAAGACAAGTTTGATTGTATCATAAACTCTATCACATACCGCTACCTTACAGAAGATTAATGCCGACGTAAGACATTACAACTGTTAGAAATAAGTAAGTAGGTCATATGTTTCCATATAATATATCAATCCGTACTGATATATCAAACAGATTCCGACGTTACACATTGCAAAAAGTTCCTTTGTATGTACAAAAAAAGGTCGGCACATGGGTCATAGATGATTATAAAAAGTGCACTAATTAATTATGGTATATCTATCAAGCAGATGTCACAACTGTTATATTATTATATCACTTGGCATACAAATCTATATCACGAATGAGACACGCCGTGGAAATTCTGTACATCGGTTGTTGGGTTGGTGCTTTATCGGGGTTTCATATGGAGGGGGTTAGGGATCTTTGTCCATTTAAATGGTTCAAGTGGGGTTATATATTTGAAAATAGTTTTGATGAGTGGTTAGAGATCAAGGAAACTCTTGATCAGACTACAGATGCTGGTCTCGACTTTCTCAGTTTACAGTTTCCTCTGCCGTGGCAATTATTTAGGAACAATTAGGGAATAATGTTTGACGTAATATGATTATTTACATCTGTTGAGTCTAATAATCCCTGTTGATTACTCCATGGGTAAATATCTCTGGATTACTCGAGCCGTCCCGCGAGAAAACCAACATTGTGGTCTCTGCGTAAAAAAATCGACCCGGATCAGCTTAAGCATGCTTTGCAGGCGAACCCGAACAGACACTTTTCGCCTCCTGATGATGTTCCTGTTTCAGGAATCATTTCTCTATACCTCTATCCCCCTGAGACGAAATATGTCATCTCGGATCAGTATGCATGGACTGCGCAGGCTGATCTGAGTCGATACATTACGCAGATGCCATAATGTTGGTTTTCGGGACGGCTCATATAATTGTTATACGTATGTGTTTATACATGTTCGTATTATATATATATATATATATATAATGATAATATAAGAACTAGCTATTACAATATATTGCACCTTCTCAGCCTTTTTTCAAATATAGCTAAAACAATCACACAGATAAGATAAACGTTATCAGTGCATTCACGTATATATAGTTAAATACTCTGGGGATATATCCGGGTGTCGCACTTCTGTAATCGTCTCTCAGATTGACTCTAAATTTAGCTGAAAATTTACAGCAAAGGACATTCGGTTTCCAGGTTTCTTTGGCTACCCGTTATTTTAAATACGATTTAGATATCTTTTTAAGCACTGTGTTTTTTGTTATTTAACTACACTATAATGAACAATCTTTCATAACTATCGTTTGTATAATGTCTCTTGAATTGAAATCTAGAAACGTCTATGATCTAATTATGATCTTCGTTAACGGTAACATACAGATGACATCATGAAACAATAACGTTTGCAGGAAATATAAAGATGTTAAAGGTAGATGAACTCCAGATTATAGATCTTATAGACAAAGTTTTAAAACTGTTCGAAAGT
The DNA here is from genome assembly GCA_031471495.1 of Clinocardium nuttallii. NCBI lineage: Eukaryota > Metazoa > Mollusca > Bivalvia > Cardiida > Cardiidae > Clinocardium > Clinocardium nuttallii. The sequence continues at coordinate 19,028 of JAUELF010234294.1, forward strand.
TGTCTTAAAATATTACAATCATAATTGTGGGATGAAATTAGAGTAATACTTGTAAGTACCATAAACATTTTAATATTGATCATTGATGCTTCATTTTAACTGGATAGACATACCATATCCAGTAAGCTAATTTTGTTCAATTGACAGTTTTTCATCATTATTTACTTTGTTGTCAATATTAACAATATTTGCAGAAGTTTCAACAATATTTTCTGGCGTAAAGAATATTTATTGTGGGTATCCATAATGTATGGTTTGATAAAAAAAACCAAACATTTACCGAGTAAAGTAATGTACAATTTACGTCTTCTAGAGGCGACCTCGGTTAAATGTTACTGGAACAAACATCGTTGATTTATTTCCTAGATAATGTCCTCACCAAACTCTGTATCGATTATTCTAATCATTTTGAGAGTTGTGTACGACGACATCATATGGGCGGCGTTAAACCAAACCGAGACTCCGTGGATTATAGAAAAGACACGTCTATACAATTAGATGTGTGTTTTGTGTACGTTATTACCGCTAATCTCAATACATACGGAGGTCGGTTTAGTGCGACTTGACCCATTGTCTGATTTCTTCCACTTTTACAGCTTTTGTTAAGATAAATCTCGTTTAGACTAATACTTACAAACACATTGGTCTAAATCCATTAACGTAAAGTACGAGTAAACACTACACAATGTATACTTTAACAAATGGCAAGTGCAAATTCGCATCAATGAAAGAAACTAAAACTACTGTACTTACATATTAAACACAATATAACATTTTCCTTTAATGTAAATGCATATTATCCGCAGTTGTAGCTAATGGCTATTGAAATAAAATTGTGGCAAAAGGAGAATGCTCGTTCTGAACAATATGTTCTTTTGTCAGACTGTTTTCACATTTAATCAATGATCATTATGTTTAAAGAGGTGTTCTATATATAGTTACCATCTGTTTTAAATACCGTATGCTGCGAATTTGGTAGGAGCGGTAAATACCAAAAATAAAGAAATGAGTGACTAACAAGTGTTAACGTATTTCTAGGTTATTGTATTTAAGTAACCGGACAGTGTTTTGATCGATAATCACACATTAGTAAGGACATTCCATCCTGACATGGACGTCGCATTAGTAACCAAAGATCCGTAACCACGTCCCACCTAAAGTTGCTTTTTGACGCTTCCGCAACAGACGACTTTTGAAAATATTGTGACAAAATGAGATATTGCTCATAATGAGACATTTCTCGATTTGCCACATTGTTACCAACTCTATGATAATTATACCTTCATGTATGGAACATTTCCTTATTTCGCCTGGATGTTTTTTAAGTCGTCTGCTGTGGGATTAAAAACAAACGGGAAAAAACTACTACTATAAAATAGTATCATCAATGACTTCAGAATGAGTCACGTAACACAAACAAATAATTAATTTGCCTAGATTCAATTGATTTTGTTAATAATTGTCTTTGTTATTTGAAATGATCTTCCATTTGGGAGGAAATAAAGAATAATAAATAAATAGTATGGTACGTCTACGCGTGATTAAAAGGAAGTTACTATGGTAATTAATTCCAGGAAATCAAACCTTTAAGTATTTATTAAATGTATAAACCATGCTGCGCGGATGCGCTGGCCCATCTGAATCTACACTTATCGCAAATTGCTTACGTTTGGTTCTTGCAGAGCTCTACGCGTTTGCGAAGCAAGAATCACAACCGAGTAGTCGTAGACACAAGAAAAAATCAACCTTTATAACAGACTTCTTTATCTTTACTTTTCGCTATATAAGGTATCAAAGGAAAATAAAACAAATCTAATCATATTAACCCATTACTTCACATGATATTTTAAATGTTGCCATCTTATAATCAACAGAAGAACAAGAACACATCTGGAAAACTGGAAGTAACTTTTCGACAAAAAGTTGAAAGTATTGCAATTTAAGGTAAAAATGCTCGTTTTGAGCAAATTCACCTGTTATTGTAATGATTTCAAACGTTGTCGGCAACAGTAGGCGTGAACTGTCTTCAGTGTAATGTAACGGATTAACGATATGTCAGTAAACGCTAAATACATGTCTATTTACACTAACCTTGTTTGCACATTAACATGCAATAGTCCACTATACTAGGCTATAAAGTCTGATCTTGAATGACCAATGGTATTTGCAAAATGGCATGTCTTTGTTTTAGCCTTTGTTTAAAGGTTAGTTAAATGATTTGTGATTCAAATAAGCTTATGATACATTGTTTCTTGTACATGTTTAATTGTTATGTTATTTATTAACAATATCCCTGTCGATATTCACAAAGGCGACTCTTCCATGTTTAAAACTGAACCATTCCATCTGTTTTTTGTCCGACAGGAAATATGGTAAAATTTAATGTCTAAGTGGCAAACAATGCAGAGTTATGAGCTGTCTCACCTGAATCTGAAGTGTTTGCAATACAAACAAAATACGTTTGACTGGCGCATGAATAGTGAAGAGAAAACACTTTAAATTGTTACAGAAAATGTATGCGACAATTTATGGTATAGGTTAAATTAATACTCATATAACCCCAATATGGGATCGCACCATGCAATTAAATGAGATAAGCTAAGCTAATCAAAATTTTGTTTGAGTAGAAAAAATAGTTAAACGGGTTTATACCTATGTGTATATGTATCAACATTATTCTCAAGGAAGTCAAGATATTACCCAAGTTTGTTTGTTCGAAGCAGGCAACTATGAAACCATCGTATCTAGTAAACTTTTAATTGAAATGTTTTTTATTAAAATTACACAATTTGAAACGGAAAAAAATAATCAAAGGTAGATTGAAATAATGAAACGCGTCTTACCATGGGGGGTCTTAATGCATTTGCATACAGTAAAGAGACGTGCAAGCCCGTGCATCCACACAGTCCCGTCAGGGTCTTCACTGTTCGTATTCACGTTATATAGACCTAAATGCGTCTTCCGACTAAAACAACTATGAATATAGCTTCATTGATTTTACACAAATTTAACTGTAACTCTTTCCCACTTGCAACAAACATTGCAACAGAAAAATATGCAAAATTATGGAAACTTGCTAATGAATAATTATTGAACAGAGTTGAAAATATTAGGAAAAAAGGAGACATTTACTCATTATGAGCATTTGTGTACCCTTTAAAAACGGGTTGTCTGTTGCAGAGGCGTCAGAAAACGTCTGTAAGTGGGAAAGGGTTATTACAATAATAATAAGATGTTAAGTACCTTTTGTTCTGTTATCCTCCACAGAATATAACAAAAACACAAACTAGTCAAATATTGTTTTCAGGATGCTATGCTATAGTAGCCTGACCCTCTATAAAATTTGGAAGAACGCACTCTTTCAAATCGATATAAATCCGATCCTCTGACTCACTTCTGCTGATTTGGGTTTCTGTTTAATGGCATCGTAGGCTTTTGTGCGGTAAAGGTTTAACTTCTTCTTATAGCAGCAAACAGATACGACTGTTTTTAAATTATCCATCTCCCAACACAAATTAAATCCGGATAACGCAGACGGAAAACGACGATTTGAATGTTCGGCAATGTTCGGTTGAGTTCGGGTGATCACGGACAAATGTTGTATTTGGCTGCATTTTAGCCCTTACATTGGAAACTTTGTTGAACTGGAAATCTACTCGTTAACTTATTTCGGGAAACTCCACGCGGACTCAACTAGTCGGAAAACTACCAACATTTCCGCGATCCTATTGGATTTCTGTAATCCGTAGTTAAACTAGAAAACCAGTCCATTGTTTGAACTAATTGGAGCTGAGTCTGGGTCTGGTGATCAGTGGGTATCATTTACCCGTTGTTGCGAGGAGTCTGGGTCTGGTGATCATTGGGTATCATTTACTCGTTGTTGCGAGGAGTCTGGGTCTGGTGATCATTGGGTATCATTTACTCGTTGTTGAGAGATCATAAT
>JAUELF010234304.1:0-13214 GCA_031471495.1 Clinocardium nuttallii
TATTTAGTTTTAGACCCCTAGTAGTCATATTATGATAATACATAACTTATACTTTTAGTCAAGAAGATTCTTAAAGTGTTTTCCCTATACAAGTCTATGTAAAACAAGTGGCCCGAGAGAGAGGTCATTTTTTACCCATATGGGCTATATTTTGAACAATCTTGGTAGAGGACTACTTGATGTAGCTATATACTAAATACCAAAGGCCTGGGTCTTCTACTTTTAGACAAGAAGATTTTTTAAGCTTTTTCCCTTAAACAAGTGACCCCAGGGCTATAATTTGAGGTCCACTAGATGATACTACATACTAAATATCAAAGGCCTGTTTTTTAATATTTCAGACAAGAAGGTTTTTTAAGTGTTTTTCCCTCTACGAGTCTATGTCAATCAAGTGATCCCCGGGGAGGGGTCATTTTTTTTATCCCAGAGCTATAATTTGAACAATTTTGGTAGAGTACACTAGATGATGGTACATACTAAATATCAAAGTTCTGGGCCTTCTACTTTCAGACAAGAATATTGTTTAAGTTGTTTCCCTATACGAGTCTATGAAAAACAAGTGACACGTTGGCTATAATTTGAACAATCTTGGTAGAGGTCTACTAGATGATGCTACATACTTGATATCAAAGGCCTGGGCCTTTTACTTTCAGACATGAATATTTTTTAAGTTGTTTCCCTATACATGTCTATGTAAAACTAGTGACCCCCGGAGAGGTGCCATTTTTTACCCCTGGATTATAATTGGAACATTTCTTTTTGTAGAGGTCAACTAGATTATGCTACATACAACATATCAAAGGCCTGGGCCTTTTACTTTCAGACAAGAAGATTTTGTAAGGTTTGGTTAATTTCCCCCTTTTTGTTGCAGTGACAACTAAAGTTCTCAATAGAATTTAAATATTAGAACTATTTCGAAAGACGTCTACCAAGGAACATTCCTATGAAATTGTGTTGAACTTGGTCCAGTGGTTTAGGAGATGATCTAAATGTTAACGACGGAAGACGGACACAACGTGAGAATGAAAGTCTTTGAACAAATTTGAAAGAGGACCATCAAAGGAACATTCCTGTTAAGGTTACATTGAAATTGGTAGAGTATAATAGTAGGAGTTGTCATTTGTAGGTAAATGTTCAATTTACCCCCTTGTGTGATGACGCATGGTTGCTATGATTTTGTAACCAATCACAACAGCTTGAACACATTAAGTAGAGGATCACTAAAGTTAGGATTTTCAAAAAATTGTAATTTCCAAATTGTGTCATTTTGTCCCTTTTCTGATGCCTCCTGAATGCCATGTTTTCCCACCAATCAGTATGGCTTGAACATTCTTTCTAGAAGGTCATCCAAAGAACATTTCTACCAAATTAATTAGGAACCCGACTAACAGATTCAGAGCAGAAGAGTTTTAAAGTTTGAACATTGTGTCTGCTTTCTGATGGCACAGTATCCAAACTTCTCAATGGAATTCAATTTTTTGAACAATTTTGAAAGAGGGCTACCAATTGAACATTCCTGTGAAGTATTGATGAAATTGGTCCTGTGGTTCAAAAGGTTTCTTTTCCAAATGTTGTAATTTTGTCCCTTTTCTGATGCAGCCTGACTGCCATGGTTTTCGACCCATCGGTATGGCTTGAACATTTCAGTAGAGGGTCACCCAGTGAACATTTCTAATAAATTATATTGAAATTTGACAAACAGCTTTGGAGAAGAAGATTTTTAAAGTTTGGACATTTTGCCCCTTTCTGATGCCGCAGCGACAAAAGTTCTCAATTGAATTAAAATCTTTGAACAATTTTGAAAGAGGCTCAACCAGAGGAACATTCATGTGATGTTTCATGGGAATTGTTACTGCATTTTAGGAGAAGATGATGTTTAAAGCTAAAAATTAACGGCTGAAGACGGACAAAAAGTAATCAGAATAGCTCACATTGAGCCTACGGCTCAGGTGATCTAAAAACCCTACATTGAGTAGAGGTCAATTGAAATAAATAAATTTCATTGCAAAGTGTGAAATGTTTACAAAATGATAACTTAATGTACTCAAGAGAAATAAATAAATTTCATTGCAAACTGTGAAATGTTTACAAAATGATAACCTAATGTACTCAAGAGATGGGTGTTCATACAGTTTAAAAGTTATTGAATGGACTGAAATATAGTCAAATGACCTTTAAATGCGACGTTGACATTGAAGCTAAGTGGTTGTAACATCCGCTCTGCACATCCTCCCAGTAAGGTTAACAATTTTAGTGAGTTATTTCAAAATTCTTCAAATGTTTCAGAAGTTATTGAATGGACACGAAATATAGTCATAATATCTTTGACCTGTTATTTGCAACCCTGACTTTGCACTAAACAGGTTGTAACATGCGGTCTACATCTTCTTAGAATGGTTAACATTTGTAGTAAGCTATTCCGAAATCCTTTAAATGGTTCATAAGTTATTGAATAGACACACAATATAGTCATATGACATTTGACCTGTAATGGCGATCTTGACCTTGAACCAAAGCCGTTGAAACATGGGCTCAAGCAAATTGCCTGAGCATGGTGAACATTGATGGTTATGAGTTATTTCAAAATCATTCTAACAAGTCAAAAGTGATTAAGCTAACACGAAATACAGTCATTTGACCTTTAACTTCTTATTGCAACATTGAACGTGAACTAAAGTGGTTGTAACATGCGCTCTACACATTGTGTCAGTATGGTGAACATTTGTGGTAATTTATTTAATATCCTTCGAACAGTTTAAAAGTTATAGATCAGACACGAAATAAAGTCATATGACCTTTGACTTGTATAATAATGATGCAAAAAAAAGACATGATTTTTCTGAAAATAGTTGTATTGATATTGTATTACAATAGAGCCATGCTGGCCCTGGATCACTCACCTGAGTCATTCAATGAGACGTGATGCAAATCAACAATAACTAATTGTGCAGTCAGGAAAGCTAAAACAAGAGGCCCAAGAGGACCGGTATAGCTTCACTGCCCTAAAGCAGACTAAGCCACACCCTAAGTTGTCTGTCTTTTGTCAAATTAAACTGACTTAGAAAAAATGTTTATGTACCAGCTAGTATTTAAAAATCAGACATTTATTTTCTAAGGAAATCATTTTCAAAATAATACACTCTGGGCATATATGGTATACAGCCCTATTTCCTGGTGGCCCTGTCTTCTGACCAATCAACATGGCCTTTTGATACTATAGACAACAGTTGTTACTGAGATAGTGATTTGATAGTATAGAACTATAAATCAAGTTGGATACGTCTTGTTTGAATAACATCTGCTGTTTGTGAGAGAAGGGCATTGCATGCAAAACTATTACCCAAATTTATTACTTCAAAAATGGCCATAATTTATTATAAATTCAGTCAGGAGTTATCTTACCAGATTGTTTCATACACTTAACCCTTTCCCTCATACGACTATTCTTAGCAGACGACTTTGAACATATTTTAGTATAACATCAAAATTCTCTATAATTAGATGGATAACCTATGTCAAAAAGTGGTAAACATTGTGTCAAAAGGAAAAATTGCATGTTTTGTACAATTTCTCCTTCTGTCACTATGTTTTCAAAAAGCCGTCTGCTGAAGAGGCGCCATGAAGCGTCTATATGAGGGAAAGGGTTAAGGACTATAATGAAGTTTGAAATCAATTTCGGAGTTGGTACTGTGATATGTGCATAATAGTACCATGCATGCACAACTTTAAGCACATTTTCAAAGTCAAACAAGGGTCATACTTTATACAAAATTCTTACAAGAGTTATCTAACTTGACTGGCTGAAATTCCTGTAGTTTAAAGTCAATATCAATAGTGGTTACTGAGATATGTGCATAAAAGTACAATTTTTAAGTAAAAAAAGGAGCATAAATGTGTCAACATCTGATATAGAGTTTTGGGACTTGTGCTGCAAGGTCATTTGATTATGTCCACCAAGTGTGTGAAGTTTTAAAGCAATAGCATCTGTGGTTTGTGAAAGCAGTTCTTGCATGCAAAACGTTAACCAAACTTGCAACGCCGACACACATGTGACTTTAATAGCTCTCATATTATTCGAATAGTCGAGCTAAAAATTGGATGAATCAAAAGGCAACCGAGAGTATGCTTCCTGTGAAGTTTCATCAAAATTGACTAAATAGTTAGAGAGGAGAACATGTTGATGGACGCACAAAGGACAAAGGGAGAACTCAATTACTCACCTTGAGCACTTCATGCTCAAGTGAGCTAAAATCACATGCAAACAAGACAGGGAAAGGGCGACAAATATGCTTTCATTTGTATCAAAAGCAAACATATAGTGAACAACTGAACACAACAACATTAAAACACTTAGAAATCAATCTAGCATCATTTAACTCCTTACTTGTCGAAAATGACTTTAGACACCTTTGCTGTTATCAACTATTAAAAACATTGTATGAAAAACGGGACACTGCACAAACAAAGCATTCCTGCTTTTCTCACAATTATTTCAATTCTTTATCAAACTTATACTTCCCTTTTCCAGCTTTTACAACTATTCCCTAGATGAGAGTAGTTGACTATAATCATTTCAAAGTGTGTACATGGATTCAATAGATTGATGTAAAAGTTAACAATTGGAACTGCTTCAATACAATTTCATATAAACTTGTAAAATTGAGTCAATACAGATATATACATACATGTTGTTTAATAATATAACAGATGTGTAAGGCTATTGATTGCATAGATGTAAACTCCATTTGTAAACTCCTTTTCACCAGCATGCCAACAATTAACTCCATTTCAACATTACTGTAGTTATTTCACACAGCCAGTTCCGCTATCTACCTACTCTGTACAACACTTTTCAGAGACAACTGACTACCTTCTCTTATAGACTCCGAGCGCATTGGTAGATGACAAATAACTTTTGACAACTAATGGAAAGATTGAATGACAGAGCCGGGATTCACACTTCTAACCTCTGGATCGACAGCCTGCTTCATTACCTGTTTAAAATTACTTTTCTAAATAAATCTAAGTTGAAGTTGAATGTAGAAACTGACTTAATTTGATACTTTTTATGTTTTTAGCCGAATGATCTAGGTTCGATTCCACCAACCTTGCTTAGCACTAAACAATTCTTAACCCTTTCCCTAATACAGACGCTTTCTGACGTCACTGCAGTAGGCGGCTTTGGAATGTGCAATGTCTTCTTTTGCCACAATGTTTTCCACTTTTAGTCTCAGGTTATCCATTCAATTATAGAGATTTTCAAATTTTTGACAAAATATGTTCAAAGTCGTCTGCTTCAGAATTGTTGTATGAGGGAAAGGGTTAATGTCAAAGCGTTTTTTCACATGTTTTGTTTCCCTAATATTTAGTAAAACATTAATAGTAGAATATTTTTAAGTAACTGACTAAGTTGACATATGAAGGCACCTTGCTGACTAACAATACTTGTTAAGAAATTAAACCGTTTGGCATTATTATTAAGGGAAAAATGATGAAATATGCTTTTAAGTATTAAAGGTGCTGAACACCAGATTTTGATCAAAATTGTTAAATGGTGAAACTACTGCCACTATTGCTAATAGTGACAAATAAGTAGGTTCTAAGTAGTTCAGATCTATTTTTGCAGTAAGTGTTGAAGAATTGTCAATTGAAAGTCATGACAATGTGTAAAAAATGGCTTAATGGGTATGTATACCCAGTAGAAATGAAGCATATACGATCAATATTTACAGGTTTATGGTACTCAAAAGTGAAATTATTTCCTTGATTTTATCCCAGTATCATGATTCTAGTGTTTCAAGACATCTTTGGACAGTTTTTAAACTTTGACTATATTATCACATTGCTGTGATTCAGCACCTTTAAAGTACTACTTAGCGCTAGATAAGGTATTGGACCCTGGCTGTATTCTTTTAGATAATCAGAAATGCTTTCACGCAGTTTTATGTAAACCTGATAGGAAATTTCATATCTCAGACAGACACGTTCATAAATATATGGTCAGTTAGATATCAATCAGAACTGCTATTTACTTGTTTATATAAAATTATTTAACCCTTTCCCTCATATAGACGCTTTCTGACGCCTCTGCAGACTGATTTTTGAAAACATAGTGACAACAGAAGAAATTGCACAAAACGTGCAATTTCTTCTTTTGCCACAATGTTTTCAACTTTTTGTCATAAGTTATTCATTCAATTATAGAGATTTCCCATTTTTCGGACAAAATATGTTCGAAGTCGTCTGCTGTAGAATTGTCGTGTGGGGGAAAGGATTAACTTAGTCACGCAGATATTGTTAAGATTATTATTGTGATATCTTTATGTAAACCTCTTTAACAAAATGACGAAACGTATATTCCATTTTTTAAACATAGATACATAGCAACATGGCTTCATGAAAGAGAGAAAACTGTTTTAAGAAAAAGAGAAATTCCTTGCTTTTTATTATGCGCAATTTCATCTTTTTCAAAAATATTTTTAAAAGTCACATGATATTGATATTGATGAATCATGAAATGACAGTATTAAATGGGAAATGTGCTAATTTACAGTTTTCAATCCATAAAGTTATACGAACGAGTCATTAAGGTACATCTTTATCCACAGATGTGTACTTGATGAGTGTGGTGGTCTGTTAAAATGAAGATGAGGACTTCCATCTACTGTTATATGATTTGGAACAGATACTGATGATGTAACCTGGTATCTGTCTGTGACGTATTTCAGTGCTGTATACGTATCCTTTTCAGGACAGATAGACACAAACAACATCAATACATTGATTTGTGTCTGAGGCAGACTGTCAATAAAACCCTGTACACACTGTAATGTCATTGTACCAAACTGGATGGACACTATCTCCAGACTTCTCATCTCAGTAGATAATCTCAGTATGTCTTGTTTAAAGTCTATTCCGTGCAGGAATAATACTCTCAAGTTCTTTATTGTTGGTATAACATCTGTCAGTACCGTAGCTACACATCTGGGAGTAGGCTGTACCTCTCTCTCATCATCATCACTATCGGTGTCATACAGTGAGCTGTCCAGATTTGAATTGAAATCTAAGTCATGAAGATGTGGGGAGGACTTCAATGCCTCTAGAATGGACACAGCCCACTTAACATAACCTATACGACAAGATTCTACAGGAGCCTCATTACTCAGTACAATAACACCATCTAGTCCATTGATTTCCAAATATTGTAACTGTTTGTGATGTGACAGATCTATTTTATAATTACAGTGTCCACGATGACATGTCGTACACTTAATATCCTCGAGGCAGATTTCTTTTAACTGTGTAATGTGTAAGAGTCAATTTAACACAAGTTAAATGACTTACTTTCTTAAATGCTGTAAGAAAATTATATATATTTTCATGCTGAGATTTCCTCTTGAGGTTGCTTAAGTCGAAACTAAGACAAGTTAAAGATGAAGCACATCTCTCTACTGTACTAGTCATATGATCAATATCTTCTTGTGACCCAAAGCAGATATCTAACTTAACTAGGTCATTCAATTTCGTCCTATCCTTAATGGATAAATCCCAAGACTTGACATTTTCCAAACTCAGGTAAGGGATTATTTTCTTGACTATGTTATATTGCGTTACATCACACAACTCAACCTTAGTGTCCGGCATACTGTGTTTGGGTACTTCAACAATACAGTTAGAGATAATGTTCTGAATTCTTAAAATAATATCGCCATGTTTACACCTTATAGAATTTCTATACTGCAGAACCATGACATCCTTATCTGTTAACTGTGCTATACGATGACTCATATCACCTAGCAGGTCAGGCCTTAGACCACTCAGAAATATCAGCACTTGTGACACTTCAAATACGACATCCAACGATTTTAATGTGTTTAACATTACAGTAAAACTTCTGTCATTTCCTCCATAAGCAATGTATAAGGCTGCAAAAAATTCTTGAAATGTCTTGTGTCGATAAGAGATACACTTTGTGGGTTCACTTAACTTACAATGACTTTTTGTTTGAGAGAGTATTCCAACTTTAAGACAGAAGTCCATATCACTTCCTGTCAACTTGTATATTTTAGTGTCTGAATGTGGGAAAACAAGCGAATTTTCCCTTTTTTCATCGAACAGAGTATTGTAAGCTAAATCCGAGAGCTTGCATAAGATTTCGCTGTACTTCCTACAATATTTATAATCTTTGAATGCATTTACAAGCTGTCTATTTGTTGACTCTGGTGGTTTCATCCTTTCTGAATCATACATTTCTTGGTAACGTTTAACTGCCACTTGAAACAGATACTCCAGCATTTTTTTGTAGATGTCTACACGAGTGTTACCAAATTCTACACCATCATACCACAAACACACCATCTGTGTTAACATAATTGGGATCTCTGCTAGATGTTTCACCTTCGTATATGTTTCATTCAAACAGAAATTATCCCACTCCTTAAGTTCTTTGCCAGACCTTTCATTTAAGAGATTAACTACTGCTTTTATAAGCTTAAATTGCTGTATCCCTTTCAGTTCAACACGTTGTCCTATTTCAGACATCTCAAGTCCCAATTTCTCAAGTTTCCAGGGTCTTGATGTCATCAGAATAGTAAACTTTTCTTTTCGATCAATGTGAGGTACTTTGCCTTTACAGTCCTCTTTTGGCAGCCATTCATCCAGCCCATCAAGAATTATCAGACACTTTTTAGATTCTTTTTTCAGAATTTCTTTAAGAGTCTTATGCAAATCATCTCTCACTATTTCAGTTTTAATCATTTCAAAGACATCTGATAGTTTATTATTTCTCAGAGGTAGATAGAATAACAAATCAAAGGATTTCAGGAACTGACACTCTGTGTCTGGTACATTTTGACACCCAGTGTCTAGTTCATTTTGACACCTAGTGTCTGGTACATTTTCAATATTTGAATGGACTTCACACCAGGTGGATACTATCTTCTTACACAGAGTCGTCTTTCCTTGGCCGGCATCCCCAGAAATACAAACTCTTCTGATGGGTTGTCCATCCTTCTTGAAAAGTTAATGTATTGTTGCAATACCGCCTGTCATAACATTACTGTCAGGCATTGTTTTTCTGTGTTCTCTATCAGTTGCCTTATTTTCCATGACCCTCATTGATGGCATTACAAATATCTTATCTATATCGACTTCATCTCCACCAATGTGAGTTGGTACAGCAGTGGTACTACATTTAATGTCTTTATAATGCTCTATTAGTTCTGTCTGTAATGTCCGTAATTCTGTGAAATCAAGGGAAAAACTTAGTTTGGATCTAATATGAGGGACATGCAATACATTATGTCACTCATAAATGTCTATAGAGCATGATGATTGCAAATGTTCATTGGATATTCATATTTGAACTATATACACTCATATATCGTGGCTATATTTCAATGATATAATGAAACCTGAAGAAAAACTTTTCTTCCTTATTTCACAGTCATATGGTCACGTGTTAACATAGGTCAATACTCCTTGGAAATTTAAAGGACATGGGTCAACAGAATTTTGAGATACAGTTTAAACCAATTTGGATTTGATAAACTATAAAACTCGATCTTTGACCAGGTGACCAAAATATGGTAGAGATCATCTACCGACGGAAACCAATCCTTTTGTGAAGTTTAAATACTCTGGGTCAAATGGTTCTTGAGATATTGTGCAGAAATCAAGTTGACCGTTGACCCATAAATTGACATCTTCTCATGGAGTCCAATCATCCTGTTAAGCTTGAAGACTCCCTGTGAAAGTGTTCTTTAGATATTGAACAGGTACAGATTTGACTTTTACAGCACCTGATATCTTGAACTTTGACCCATTGACTCTAAAACCAAAAGAGATTATTTACTCTAAGGGGGAACTCATCATGTAAAGAGTCTTGGACAAAGAGGTACTTAGCAGAAACATTTGACATTAATGGTGCCTGTGACATTGACCTTTGATCTTTTTATCCACAAATCAGTAGGGATTATGTACTTTATAATTCCGCTCTAACAGGAAGTTTGAAGACATTGGAACAAAGGATTATTGAGGCATAGATCAGACACAGATCTGACCTTAACAGCCCAGTTCATTTTGACCTATGGCACAGTGACCCCCAACACAATAGGGGTCAATTACTCAACAAGTCAATTCATAGTATAAATGACCATTAACATTAACTAAATTAAACCAACGATCCTTTGAAGTTTGAAGATTCTGGGTCAAAGGATTGAGATATTTAGCCGAAAGATTTCACCTTAATGATGTACTAAACTGAAAAGTGGATTTTTCATAATATTTAAATTTTGTTGTCACATTGTTTTTTTGAAAGTAAGATGTATGTTCAATAAAAACAAGAGGGCCATGATGGCCCTGAATCGCTCATTTGATTTATTTTTCTTAACTTTTGCAATATAAGCCCCGCCCTGTGGCGGCCGTTGTTTCCAACCAATACACTTGGTTTGAAGGTATCTAATAGGGGGTCACCCTAGCAGCGTTTCTAGGATTTTTTCTGAAAACTGACCTGACACTTTTGGAGAAGAAGGTTTTTTCAGTTTCACTATAGTCATATAAGTAAAAATCGCCCCGCTCTGTTGCCGGCCATGTTTTTCAACCAATCAACAAGGCTTGAAGGAATCTGATAGTGGATCACTTAAGGAACACTTCCACACAATTATTTGAAAATCGGCCTGACACTTTTACAGGTGAAGACTTTTTAAGTTTTCTCAATAGCCATATAAGGCAAAATAGCCCCAGCATCTGGCGACCATGTTTTTTGACCAATCAACATGGCTTGAAAGAAGCTGATAGAGGGTCCTCCATAGGAACATTTCTACAAAATTAGTTGAAAATCGGCTTGTCACTTTTGGAGAAGAAGATTTTTTTTAGTTTTCACTATAGCCATTAGTCCAAATAGTCCCCCCCTGGTGGCCATGTTTTTCGACAAATCAACATGGCTTCAAGGAATCTGATAGGGGGTCATCCAAAGAACATTTCTACAAAATAATTTGAAAATCTGCCGACCAGTTTGGCAACAAAAATTGTTTCTGTTTTTCATTTTGTTGCCATGGAAACCAGAATTCTCCATGGATCCCAAATATTTAAAGGAATTCTGGTGAGGTCATTGAGAGGATGCTTCCTGTGAAATTCCATCCCAATTGACCCACTGGTTACTGAGGAGAAGATGGTGGCGGACGCCGGACGCTGTACAGGGGTTCACAATAACTCACTTTGAGCACTTTGTGCTCAGGTGAGCTAAAAGGTCAATTATTCTTACAAAAACCTCGACATGGTTAAGTAACCTTGTCGGTTGATGGAAGTTATGATGGTGAATAAATACTGTAAGTGTATAAGTGTTATCTAATGGTTATGAAAAATGTGGGGTGGTACGAAAGCTTAACCAAATTTCAAAGTCGAAAAAGGGCCATAATTTGTACAAAAACATGGACACAGTTATATACTCTTGCCTATTGATGGAAGTAATGATGGTGAATGAGTGATGTAAGTTTCAAAGCAATATCTTTAATGGTTTTGAAAAAATATAAATTGGTAAAAAAACCTTTACCAAAAATCTAAGTTTAAAAAGGACCATTTTTCTTACAAAAACCTTGACAGAGTTATGTTTTCTTGTCATTTAATGGAAGTAATGATGGTAAATAAGTGTTTTAAGTTTCGAAGCAATGAAAAATAAAAAAGTGAATTAGTACAAAAAACTTACTAAAAATCGCCTATCAGGGTCATCGTCTACTTCAGAACAGTTATAGCATTAGGTAAAGTCACACAGTATCGACTATTTCGCGCAAAGGTTTGACCACAATTCTAAGTCCAAAAAGGGGCACAATTCAGACAAAATCCATTCCAGAGTTATGGGACTTGACATAAAAGGTCATATAATGACCCTAAATAAGTATGTGAAGTTTCAAAGCAATAGCACTGTCTGAGAAAAGGCCTTGCACACAAAGGTTTGGCCAAATTCTAAGTCCATCAAGAGTGCCAAATGTCACAAAATACGCCCGTCCTGTTTTTTGAGACCAAGTATAGTGATAATTGGTTGTACATCATCCAAACTTAGAGAGCGGACACTGTTAGTACAGTTTTAAACAATTCGAGGGACAAAAATGTGTATTGACTAAAATACCGTGGTAAATTATCAAACCTGACTAAGATATGCTGCCCATCAACATATTGTCTAAATTTGGTGATGATCGGATAAAGGCTTCATAAATTATTTAGCTTACAAGACCAATTTTAGGTAATTTCTATAATTTAAGGACAATTTCTCTCCTAAGACTAGAGCAATATGGCTAGTTATCAAACTTGTTCGAGATATTATCCCAATATACCTTCTGACTGAATTTGGTGTTGATTGGACAAAGGCTTCTAAAGTTATTCAGCTGACAAGACCAATATTAGGTTATTTCTATAGTTAAAGAGCAATAAGTCCCGAATGGCTCAAGCGATATGGCTAGTTATCGAACTTGTCAGAGATATCATCTCAATACACATTCTGACTAAATCTAGTGATGATTAGACAAAGGCTTCTAAAGATATTGAGCTGACAAGACCAATTTTAGGTAATTTCTATAGTTATAGAGCAATAACTCTCGATTAACTTACGCAATATTACTAGTTCGATTAAGCAATATTGCTAGTTATCGAACTTGTCCGAGATATTATCCGAATACACATTCGGACACAATTTGGTGATGCTTGGACAAATGCTTCTTAAGTTATTGGGCTGATAAGACCAATTTTGGTTATTTTTATAATTAAAGGGCGATAACTCTTGATTGACTAAAGCGATATGGCTAGTTATCGATCTTGTCCAAGATATTATCCCAATACACATTCTGACAAAATTGGTGATGATTGCCAGAACAAATCTTCTAAAGTTATTGAGCTGACATAACCAATTTTAGGTAATTTCTACAGTTAAACAGCGATAACTCTCAATTAACTAAAGTGATATGGCTAGTTATCAAACTTGTCCGAGATATTATCGTAATATATATTCTGACTACATTTGGTGATGATTGGACAAAGGCTACTGAAGTTAATGAGCTGACAATATCAATTTTGGGTAATTTATATAATTAAAGGGCGATAACTCTCTATTGAGTAAAGCGACATAGCTAGTTAACAAACTTGTCCGATATTATCCCAATACACATTCTGACAAAATTTGGTGATGATTGGACAAAGGCTTCTAAAGTTATTGAGCTGACAAC
>JAUELF010234315.1:0-13214 GCA_031471495.1 Clinocardium nuttallii
GTAAGCATGCCGTACAGGCTGACCCGGACTTGACCCTTCGCCTTCTGTGGATTTCTGTTTCAAGAATCATTACTCTATACCTCTATTCTCCTGAGACGGAACGTGTCGGCCCAGATCAGTCAGCGCGGACTGCACAGACTGATGCTGGTCGATACACCACACAGAGGACAGGCATTACGTTTGTTTTCTCGCGGGGCGGCTTATTATTGTTCATCATGAGGAATAACAATAAACACATACCGGATCGTGTATATAGAATTCAGGAACTGCAAATAAAACGAGGTATCTAAATACCGTTACAATATTAAATAACGGCGCGGTATGCCTGTGTGACTAACATAATCTACATCTTACTAATGGCCATTGTGTTCAGTTCCTTTGATCTGAACGTCTCTTCCACTTAATCGATCTTAATCTCATCACATCAGATTTTGTCGTATTAATCCTTCACCTGACGGGGTATAGTTAGAGTCGTCTGATTCGAATACATAAGAGGATCCATTGCATTAGCAACTCATTTGGAAGTATAGCTGTCGTATAATTGAAAATATTGTGGGAAAAGTATGCAATGCTCTTTATGGTGTTGATCTAAGTTGCCATTTGTCGTCCGTTTAAAGGAAATGATTGATTTCTGATTTGTAATCAATCCTGTTCGTCTTAAACCCTTTAGACGATACACAACGCCATTTGAAACAACTTTGAAGCAGACGACATTTCGACGTCTCTTCACATCGACTGCTTGAAAACACATTCTGAGAATGGTTGAGTTACAGAGTTAAACTCTTTTTGTTTAAAGTTTAAATTTAGTCGTTAAACCGTGCTGACCCGAGTCTTTAATGTTTTCAGATGCATTAAGCCCTGTAATCGCAAGGCGCGGCTTATATACAAGTTTTCAATAAGCTAAATGGTTTAATAAAATATCTCTGGAATGCTGATGTAAACAGTGCATAATGAATATCATAAGGGTAGTATTGGGGGGGGGGGGTGCTTATTGTTTAGGTTTATCTATGTCTATCAACTACCAATTAACATTAGTTGGTATTACCAATATTAGTAATGATACATAGTTTAAACCAACCAATCCCCGGACTGTATTAATGTAATTCTCGTGCATTATTATGACTGTATGAAGTATGCAGCCGATTCTGCAATCGACAACAGTTGATACCGTCCGAAGAACTTATTAACCCTTTCCCACATGCAGGCGCATTTTGACACAATAGCAGACAACGACGTTTGAATAAATTGTCGCCAACATGATGAGCAATTTCTCCTTTGGCCAGAATGTTTTCAATTTTTATTAAGCTATCTTTTATGGAGATTTTTGAGGTTTTTGTCACTCTGTTTTAAAAGTATTCTGCTTAAGATTCGCTGTATGTGGAAAAGGGTCAAATGGCAAGGCTTTTTAGAATAAGTACTTAAACACGTCAAATGATTAAAATAAAGTATAATCCGAATACTTTCATTTGTATGAAAATTAAATTCCGCACTTTTTCCAGAAAACTAATTATGCCGGTTTTCTCTCAATCTGTCAGAGTGTGTAGTACTAATTAAACGGCGCTATACGAAACCCAACCCAATAGAGTTTGAAAACAGTGTAGATCCAATTTCCACCGTGATTTGGATCTGGACTGTTTACTTCTATGTCACAGTCGTGTATCAGAAGCATATAACATACCGTAAACATTTTTATCAGAGTTGTTATATTTGCTTATTTATCTTTATCTCTTCCTTGTCGTCGAACATACTCTAGGGTTCGTCTTCCCGGAGCACGGCTATAGTAGATAGTACAAGTTGTTAGCTGGGGAATGAAACAAGAAGCTGAGATTAAAACTTGGTTTTTCGTGATTACGAAATCGACTTTTTGGGTAATTTACGGGACCAGAAATAAATCCAGGTTAGTCTGTGTATTGGCTCAGTCTGGTCAAAGTCTATTGGTGATGCCATCATGTTAGTGTATGAGTATTGAATTGGGATGTCTGGATATGTTTTATGAACAGAACAGAACTGAACAGAACATACATGATGTACATAGCCATTGGCAAACATGCGTACATAAGGAACTAACACAGACACGTGGGTTTGAAATGAAAATAGATTAAAACAGTGAAGAAATGTTACAATCAAAAAGTAAAATGTATACGTCTTTAAAGTCATTTGAACTATTTCATATTAAAACAGCCGCTTATCCCATTTACCCTTATAGAGCCTCGGACACTTTAAAACATCCTCAGAAGGCGACTTTTGAAAATTGTGTAGCAATTTCTCTTTTTGTCACAATGTTTACAACTACAGTCAGTATTCATAGACAGATAGTTGACACCGGTTGTCCTAGAGCCGTTCTTCTACGCGGCTGTTATGTTGCAGTGTGCACTTGGAATATGAGCCGTCACGCGAGAAAAACAACATTATGGCAACTGCGTAATGTATCGACCAGATCAGCCTGTCCGCGCAGACTGATCCGGCCGACACATTCCGTCTAGAGGGATAGAGGAAAAGAGAAATTATTTCTGAAACAGAAAATTCACAGGAGGTGAAACGTGTCTGTCACGGTTAGCCTGCGCGACATGCTTAGGCTGATCAGGATCGACGCTTTACGCAGAGATCACATTGTTGGTTTTCTCGCGTAGCGGCTCAATTATTTCTTAACCCAGAATTAGTTTGTCAATCATGGGAGCGTGTATAATTTGATCAGTCGGAATAACATAACAACAATGAGTTAACCCTTTACCTCATAGAAACGCTTTCTGACGCCTCTGCAGCAGACGGATTTTTAAAAAAAACATAGTGACCAAAGAAGAAATTGCACAAAACGTGCAATTTCTCTTTTTTGCCACAATGTTTATCACTTTAAGTCATCCATTCAATTATAGAGATTTTCTATATTTTGTCAAAATATGGTCAAAGTCGTCTGCTGAATTGTCGTATAAGGGAAATAGTTAAAAAAAGAAAAAGAACCACAGCGGTGTTGAATCTCCTACAAATCGGTGTCGACAATCCAAAGGGAACCAACATGCACTGATTTGTAATGAAAAGGTTGTGCAGGGAACCCATTAATACTTGTTACGATTTAAACAAGGATTTAAAAATCCTCGTTCTGAAAGCCCCTTCTGTGTTTGAAAAAGCTCTAATTGGATCAACTGCTTTGTTAATCGCGTCGTGAATAAATGATTCCCTAGACATCGTAGTAATGGTATTGAGACAACTCTAAAATTATCTCACTAAGAGTCCTATATAAGGATAAATGGTCACGAAATATTTCGATTATAACTTATTTAAAATATCCCTATGCTGTTGATACTCAAGATAATTTTTCTCACCGTTTCGTTTGAGTACCAATAAGAGGCAATTACATGTCATTGATAGTCCAAAGTTGTATTTACTCTTTCCCACGTGTAACCTTTCTGTAGCAGACGACTTTTGAAATAATTCTGGCAAAAGTAGTAATTGCTCATAATGATCGATTTTCTCCTTCTGCCACAATTTTGTTAATTCTTTTTAATAATTAAACCGCTATATATGTAGATTGTTCACGTGTTTGTCAATATATTTTCGAAGTCGCCTGCTGTAGATTTGTTGTATGTGACAAATAACTTATTTAAATAATACATGTAGCCTATATTTGAGCCGTCCCGTGAGAAAACGAACATTATGGTTTCTGCGTAATGTATCGACCCAGCTCAGCCTGCGCAGTCCGCGCAGACTGATCCGGGCCGACAGTTTTCGTCTAAGGGGGAAAGAGGTATAGAGTAATGATTCCTGAAAAAAAACACAGGAGTCGAAAAGTGTCTGTCTGGGTAAGCCTGAGCGGTATGCTTTGGCTGATCCGGGTTGATACTTTACGCAGTGACCACAATGTTGGTTTTCTCGCGAGACGGCTCATTTCAAAATGACCACCCGGTTATCCAGATGTTACATTTTCCCTTCGAAGGAGGCTTCCCCAGAAAGATTATGTCGTGTAAAACGGCATTCTATCCATTTTGACACGACAAGACTATAATAATTTTTGTAATCCTATTTTTTTAAACGAGTTTTTATCTCTCTCTTTTCAGTAACGCCACCAATTCTAGATCCCCGGCGGGGAATGAAAGACACTTCAGTGCAATTTGGTAAAACATTAGAATTGAATTGTAAATTGAAGAAGCGCAGTTTTCCCGTCACTAAATTCATTTGGTTTAAAGACAGTGTGGACATTACGCATAAACGTGATAAGGGATTCTCAATCAAAGATAATAAGTAAGTTGTCACTTTTCTATATATATCGTCCATCTTCGTTCAACCTGTGTTCAGTCTTTAAATGATTGCTTTTGAACAGTTATTTATTAGTGGACATCGTACATTATTCTATTCCAACATATATACTTTTTCTAAAGCAATCGGCTTCTTGAAAATATTGTGACAAATGGAGAAATTGCTCATCATGAGCAATTTCTCCATTTGCCAAAACGTTTTACTTTATTCAATACGTGTTGTCTCGTTTATATATAATTTCCATATTTTGCTTAAATATTTATAAAGTCAAATTGCTTCTTTCGGTGTTCATGTCAAAATGATCAATACACATACGACATTTGACGACTATGCAAAAATCATTACCTTGACATCTGCTTTAAAGTATCGACATTCTTTTCAATTCTGTATTAAAATTTTACACTTCCAATATCACAGATTGTTCTGTTATTTTAACTATGGTTGTAAGTAAACAGACGGCCCTAAGAATTCAAACAGGTTATATCATTTATAAGCATCCTTGGGGTCGAGTACACAATTAAGTTACGTAAATGTCATACGATATAATTACTTTGTGTCTAATTGTCTCGCTGTTTTGACATCATTTATCCATTTCCCACTTAAAGACGCCTTTTGACGCATCTGCAGATTTGTTGTATGTGGGAAAGGGTTAAAGAAACATTTGTGTACACCAAGTATAAGGTTATATCTCGATTTCTACAGTCGCGGTTTAATTAAGTATACAACTTACAAACAGTTAAATAGATTCTTGCATGTTCTTGAAGAAGTGTTTGGCATTTTGAAATACTAATTGCTTTATTTCCCTAGGACGTCTCACCCACGTGCACACTTAGGTTAAACCCGTGTATCATCCCTACATTTCTTACATAATAAATTAATTGAGCCGCCTCGCGAGAAAACCAACACTGTGGTCTCTGCGTAAAGTGTCAATCCTGATCCGCCTCAGCATTCCGCATACGCTAACATGGACAGACACTTTTCGCCGCTTGTGTTTTTTCTGTTTCAGGAATCATTTTTCTATACCTCTATCCATCGGAGACGGAATGTGTCGGCCCGGATCAGTATGCGCGGACAACGTAGGCTGATCTGGTCGATACATTACGCAGATGCTATAATGTTGGTTTTCTCGCTGGACGGCTCAAATTTATTTTGACGAATAATCTATTGCAGGAATGAATATGCATGACCCTAGAGTATTCGATACGTAACACTTAGTTATCATCAGTGATTGATTGGAGATTCACGCCATGTTCAACAATTTTCATATCACGGAGGCCATATCACATACTCATGTGATTCCTGGCTATATCACACCGGAACTACACACAACAGTCTTTTCCAGCAACTGGCTGCTCTTCCACATAATGTTTGCCCATTGATGGAAGACGATTGAGGCTTGTTTTCAGTGACTTCGAGCCGCTACCGACTGAGCTACCGGGACACAACACTGTGCGTGGGCACTATGACACAACCATACTGTTGAATTTATCATATGAACCGTCCCGCGGGAAAACCAACACTATGGACTCTACATAAAGTATCGACCCGGATCAGCTTAAGCATGCCGCGGAGGCTAATCCGAAAAGAAACCTATCGTCTCCTGTGGATTTTCTGTTTCGGGAACCATTACTCCTTAACTCTTTCCCCCCAGAGACGGAATATGTCGGCCCGGATCAGTCTGCGCGGATTATGCAGGCTGATCTGGCTTGATACATTACGCAGATGCCATGATGTCGGTTTTTTCGGGAGACGGCTCAATTATATAATGTAGAAATATAGTACTGGTATGCAGACAGGGATTAAAGATTATCACGAGACAAGAAAGTACGTATGCTCACTACCGTTTGAGCATTCAATGTTGGTTAAATTTATCGCATTACATATTGTAACCATTAATTTTCCAAACGGCACGCACATTGTTACATAGCTGCAGCAATCTTCATTTGACAACAGTGTGAAAACGGGTATAATTCCTCAAAATGAGCAATCTTTTCTCTTGCTACAATGCTTTTGAAACCATCTAATAACTATACTATCAAGATTTTCAATAACTTTGACAGTATGTTTTCTAAGACCTCTGCATAATGCATTGTAAATCTTCCAAAACAGCTATTAAGGCCTAACGAACGGTCAAATTAGGGTAAAAATACATTTGTAAAAATGACATTTCAATACGGATAAAATCTTAACAGTGTCTAGAGTTGAGTTAATATCATGTTATCTTAAGGATGTTAACCGTAATAAACGTTACCCTTCCCAATATCTAGACGTATTTTGGTGCATCGTACATGCTCTTGAACAAAATGCGTCTAGATAAACAAATTACTCAATCATAGTCAACACTGCTTTCATTTATGTATGTTTAACCTTTTCTCCCTTTGATGTTTTCAAAGAGATCTTACGAAAAAAGTTTTATATTTTCACTCCCCTTTTCCCGCTTAAATATTTTCTAAATGCAAGCGTCAATTTACGCATCTGAAATAACTCCGCTTTTGACATTTTTAACACTGTATGACATTTAATTTGACAATGGCTTATGCTTCGTATATTATTCCCTACCGGTTTCGTTGTATGTTTATTCACTCCTAGTCCGCCAGTGTGTCCTTTTATGTGTATTTACGTCTGTCCAAATATAGATTTTGCATTTAGGAGCTAAAATCATGAAACGTGAGGAGAAAAGGAGAGGCTTATGCTTTATACCACGAGTTCCTGATTGTCTGTAGGTAAATTTAACATATCACAGTCAATGAAAACAATGAAAACATTCTGGATTCATGAATCAAACACTATTTAAGCCGTCACGCGAGAAAACCAACAGTGTGGACTATGCGTAAAGTATAGACCCGGATCAGCCTAAGAATGTATCGCAGGGTTTACCAGGAAACCTGGGGATTTTCTGTTTCAGGAATCATTACTCTATACCTCTGAGACGGAATGTGTCGGCCCGGATCAGTTTGCGCGGACTGTGCAGGCTCATCTGGGTCGATACATTACGCAGAGGCCATAATTTTGAATTTCACGCGTGGCAGCTCATTTAAGCTAAGTATTTAGTCATTGGAAGACGATGAACAACACCCAGTTAGCACGTAGGTCAATGTCATATATTTAGGTCAAAATTGATACAATCTATATTAATGGGTTTGAAAAATCTGTTGCGGTATAACTTAACTCATTCACTGCCAAATTTCACAAAGTCGACAACTTCCATGTTGAAAATGGACCACTCCATTTTTCGTCCATCGGGAAATTTGGTAAAATGTAATGTATAAGTTGCAAATAATGCAGATTTCAGGAGAGAAACACAAATTGACACCTGAATCTACATTGTTTGCAAAGAGCCTTTGATTGGCTTTGACAACGAAAGTTACCTTTATATTTTACAATGATGGCAGTTAGGATATTACACACAACATATTTGACACATTCACAATTCAATGTCAATGGTAGAAAATGGAATCGTTTAAATAAATATGTTTTACTAAATTCATGAAACTAAAATCAATGCGCATTTATATAAAATATTTTTACTGGATTGAAAGTGAATGTGAGGAGACCGAAAATAGAATAAATGCGACTACACAATAACACATATTAATTATACTACTCATCTTTTAAATCGCATGCTGTTAATGTCGTATATCTGAAAGAAAAGTTTATCAATGTCCATTGATTACAATATTCATCGAACAATTATTGACAGGACGGAGAATCCGGATTCCATCAGAATTCTACATTCCATGATACGGCCCATCGTCGGACACCCACGGTTGTTACTCAGGTATGCACCAACAATACCCGTTGGATTCGACGCGTTGACAAAACAGAATAGAATACATATAAACCAATCAAAGTGACGCCTATAGTGTCGATACTCTCCTAAGTGGAGATGCAAAGAAAACGGAGGGATCTTATTGGCTGTTTGGCTGAGTACAACATGGAGCTGCTTCCAATCAGAAACAATATTGGCTATCTGTCAACACGGCGAAATGACAGTGAAATATCCATAGTGTGATGTATCGCTATAGAAATTTGGGAAAAATCAACTAAGACACCTACTTGTGTTTAAATAAAGAGACCTACTTGTGTTTAAATAAAGAGACCTACTTGTGTTTAAATAAAGCTGCTAAGGCCAACTGGTATTTAGGTTGGCGTAACATCGCCTTCGTGTGCTTCTGGTGCTGCCTCAATAAATACCACCCGACGAAATATAATTTCCAAAGCGCGGACAGTTTTTTTAATACTTGTAAAGAAGAAAAAACGACATCTGAAAACATTGTGGCAAAAAGAGAATGTGCTCATGGGTTATGTTAAAGTTCGTAGACCATGTGTATTGAATGCGAAGTCTTGAAGCATTCTGTAAGCGATAGCGTCGAGCTTGAAGAACCATAAACGTATATTGACCTTCCCGGCACCAATCCTATGTTATCGTTTGATAACCACATGTACATGATACGGTCTCGGTCTCCGCTTTATCAACGTAGGCGGGCTTAGTTTAAATGGTTGTCGTGCAAACGACCCATTCACACATTATATATTTATACATCTGATCGTTTACAAATCACAGCGACATGTTAAGATCGATGAATCTTTGAATATAGAACCATTGAGTTACCACATATACATAGTTCCGGTAGCTCCGTGGGTAGAGACGCGGACTATCACTCAAGGACTTGTTATTCCAACATCAGATTCTCTTTAGCACGTTTGACATACACGAGGGTCAATGCGACAAACGTCCTTAGTCTTCCGCAAATGGTCCAACTGTCCATTTGGAAAACCAACCAGTAGCTAAGAAATACTTTTGTGCTAGTACCGGTGTGAAAAAAATCTAAAAAACCCCACATGGGTAAGTGAATCAGCCTCCGTGACATGAAGACTTGTTAAAAACGACGTCAAATCCCAATTCATGAAGAGTCCTTGAATACTGAATATTTTATTACTACATAGCGAGGTGTAATCGACAAATAAGTAAATAATAACATGCTGTGTCATTTAACATGTATGTAATTGCGTGTCAATGTCACAGTATAAGTATTCAGTTCTACAAATAGTTGTGTTCATGTTTACCTTACGAACTTAACCAGTATGCGTATATTTCTTCGATCACGGCTTAACTCGCCGAATTTCACAAAGTCGACTCTTCCATGTTGAAAAATTGAAACACTCGATTTCTTGTTCAACAGGAAATTTGGTAGAAATTGAATGTTTAGTGACAAAGAATGCATATTTCAGGAGAGACATTTGGTTACGAGCTGTCTCATCTGAATCTGACTTGTTTGCAAAAGCCATTGAATTACCTTTGGAAGGGAACTGGTTAAAAATCAAGACATTTGGAAAAAAATGTTGAAATATGCCTTTTCATGCAAATTTGAATCCTGTTCAAATAGATATGGCATTTTATTACGAAGGCGTAATCGTTTAAAGATGCGATATCAAATTTTACGAACACCACAAGAGTGAGATGCATGCATATATGAGCCGATACACGAGAAGACCAACATCGACCGACCAAAATCAGCCTGCGCAGGCTAACCCGGGCCGACACTTTCCGTCTCAGGCGATTGAGGTATAGAGTTATGATGCCTGAAACAGAAAAAAAACCACAGGAAGCGTTAAGTGTTTGCCCGAATTAGCCTGCGCGGCATGTTAAGGCTGATCCGGGTCGAAACTTTACGCAGAGTCCACAATGTTGGTTTTCCCGTGGAACGGCTTATATCATTACACACGATGAGACACCGCAAACTCCGTAAATCACCGGCAGAAGATGCTTTAACAAGTATTAGTTCACAAACACCTGTGAATTAGAATACATGTTGGCATTCAAGTTTCATTGTTTTACATTCATCATATAACAGGTGTGTGAACCCAGGTCAGCCAATATTTTATCTTTTTCAAATGGTTGAGCTACGATCTACGACCCAGGTCAGCCATTTTTAAATGTTTATTAAATGGTTGAGCTACGATCTACGACCCAGGTCAGCCAATATTTGATTTTTTTCAAATGGTTGAGCTACGATCTACGACCCAAGTCAGCCATTCTTAAATGATTTTCAAATGGTTGAGCTACGATCTACGACCCAGGTCAGCCATTTTTATATGTTTATTAAATGGTTGAGCTACGATCTACGACCCAGGTCAGCCAATATTTTATTTTTTTCAATTGGTTGAGCTACGATCTACGACCCAAGTCAGCCATTCTTAAATGTTCTTCAAGTGGTTGAGCTACGATCTACGAGTCAAGTCAGCCATTCTTAAATGTTTTTCAAATGGTTGAGCTACGATCTACGACCCAGGTCAGCCAATAACATTTTTGGTTGAGCTACGATCTACGATCTACGCGCTAACTTCACTCACCTTAACTTAGATGTGGTATACTACCTCTAGGGATCGAGAACAAATATATATACGAATATTTTTTTTCTGCAATAAAACTGAAACTGAAACAAAAACTAAAATCGTGATTTCTACATTGAAATACGTAGAAATGTATTTGGTTATATATTTAAAAATGTCGACTGTGTACCCCACCCCTGTCACCAGAACTAAAGTGGTGTTCAGTGTCGTTCTGCTATAACCGATTGGTAGGTCGCCGCTCGCTAGTAAAGTAACGATTGGTAGGTCGCCGCTCGCTAGTAAAGTAACGATTGGTAGGTCGTCGCTAGTAAAGTAACGTTACTGAAAGCCTGTATGCGTTTTGCCTTGTTGTAAACAGTATAGGACTCGTTAAGTAAAGATGTTCAGGACAAAGAAGTCTCATACGTCATCATGACTCTATAATACACAATACTTTAAATTACCTTGGCGGTGTACTTGTATCTAGGCAGTTACGTTTACCAGATAGTAAACGGTCCAACACCAAATGCAGGCAGAGTAGAGATCCAGGGTGATGGCCGATGGATGACAGTGTGTGATGCAGGGTTTGACATGAATTCCGCGAATGTGACGTGTAATTACCTGGGTTACAGGTAGGTACTTGTTCATTTTATTGAAAACTTGCACCGTATCCATACAATACGTCGGTATGTTAACCTTTTCCCATATAAGACGCTTTATGACATCTCTACAGGAGATATAAATTATGAGGCGTCATGCGATAACAACTAACAGTGTGGTCTCTGCGACATATATCGACCCAGATCCCGGCCGACACATTCCGTTTTAGGGGAAATAGAGGTATAGATTTCTGATTTCTGAAAGAGAAATCCAAAGGAGGATCAAAGTGTTTGTCCGTGCTAGCCTGCGCGGCATGCTTATGCTGATCCGGGTCGATATTTTACGCAGAGTCCACACATTTGGTTTTCTTATGGGCAGGCTCAAATGGTTATGTTGACGTCCCTCGTTGTGGGAAACGTATAACGAATTGTGCAACGGTGACAAGATAAGTTATACCGATAGTACACGTATATTACCCTGGTATCGCCGTGATATAACTTGAATACAGTTAAAATATTGTACAAAAAATCCTTTAAACAAGTGTGTCTCTATTTGCGTTTGATTAAAATAGATGATTTCAGTTTTACACCGATGTTTGTGAGGTCGCTTTATCGTTAAATATGTGAGCTATTTAAGACAAATTGAATACCTTGTTAAATCGTTTTCCGGGTAGTCGTCAGACATAACTCAGACCGGTAGTGGCTTCCGTTCATGTCGATCTGTGCTGTAAGTAAAGCATTACGACTGACGCGCTTATTTCAAGGTCATCAGTAATTGTTATTTTCCACAGCACCACTATACTATGACAGAAATACTGATGCAAGTGGAGAAAAAACACTTCAAGCGAACACTCTTATTAACATTCAAAACAATTATCTTAAACAGACCGCGTATAACTGTAGAACATAATTCATATATACACGCATACAACGAGTTAGAATATTTCATTTGTCCAATTGTTTTCAAATATTCAGTTATCGTCATAATTAAGTCCATTTCTTTTCCATGGTGTCTCATTTGGTTGCCTTAAACGAGGGCCATCGGACAGAACTTTCTAATCTCGTGTTATCATGTAATACACAGCGGTGCCATCAGCTATCACCCGGGAGCCCAGTTTGGAAATGGGACCGAAGACATACATTACATGGGCCTTATTTGCAATGGTACCGAGAATAGCCTTGCTGAATGCCAACACTCTATTGGTGACGGCGACGGGGTTTGTTCGTTGGCTGATGTCGTCGGTGTCACGTGTCAAGGTACTTTTAACTTATTGTGTTGATGTTTTATTATTTTTTGGCTATGTTAACGGCCCGTGTTAATTCCACAAAGTATGTTTATAAGTCATTAATCTATAAAAATAAAGTTAACTGACGCTTGGCATTTCAAATTCAATCGAGAGATTAAAATAAAAACAGAGGATTTTATTGAGGGATTCTTGTCATGGGAGATAAACATCGTTAATATCACCATGACGCATTTAAGATATATTTCCATCTCACCATGGTCATTAAAACAGACGAAGCTAGAACACACCATTTATCTATGAAGGTTTTCCTGTTAATCTCACTAGAGTCATTTAAACAGGCAAAGGTAGAACACACCATTTCTCTATAAAAGTTTTCCTGATAAACTCAGTAAAGTCATTTAAACAGACGAAGATAGAACACACAATTCCTCTATAGAGGTTTTCCTGTTAATCTCACTAGAGTCATTTAAACAGACGAAGGTAGAACACACAATTTCTCTATAAAGGTTTTCCTGGTAATTTAAACAGACGAAGGTAGAACACACCATTTCTCTATAAAGGTTTTCCTGGTAATTTAAACAGACGAAGGTAGAACACACCATTTCTCTATAAAGGTTTGCCAGGTAATTTAAGCAGACGAAGGTAGAACACACCATTTCTCTATAAAGGTTTGCCTGGTAATTTAAACAGACGAAGGAAGAACACAACATTTCTCTATAAATGTTTTCCTGGTAATCTGACTAAAGACATTAAAACAGACGAAGGTAGAACACACCATTTCTCT
>JAUELF010234346.1:0-13210 GCA_031471495.1 Clinocardium nuttallii
ACAAATCACTTTACCTGGTGGATCAATGTATTATACAAGATCCATTTCTAGATACATGTACATATGAGACTTAACATTTAAGAGCTCAAATACTGTTTTCTTTTGTCGAATAGATTTATACCTAGATATTTGAAGGTTCTAAAATATCTAATGTTACTCCATTATAAACGAAATCAAATGTTGTAGATCTACTTTTCTCGAATATAATTATTTTTGTCTGTTGTTGTGTTTACCTTAAGACCCCTTGTGTCGCAGTACATCTGTAGGTCGTTTAGTAATGACTGTAACGCTTGTGGTGTTTTTGCGAATAACGCCGCGTCGTCCGCGAACATTAACATAAACATTTCATTTCGTCAAATGTGAATAAACCATCTATGTTGCTATTTAGATTATTTAATATATCATTTACGAAACATAAAAACACTATTGTTGAACACTGGTCATCTTGTTGCACGCCGATATCGGAATTGAAGAAAGGTGACATTTCGGATTTATATCTAACGCTTTTAAGGAACAGAACAAAACAGAACAAACGTTATTACACGTAAACGTCAATTAGGAAATATAACTCACATAAAGGATGAACTGTTGTACTGTTAGTACTTTTGCAAATCATCTAAGTACAATATTGCAATATGAGTTATATTATTTTTGCTTCACATGTCAAATATATAATCAAATTTTTTATGAATCTAATATACATGAAAGTAAAACATGAATTTTATACTTCCAAATGTTATAATAGCAGACTTTTGAGCACAACATGAAAACATATAGCATGGCTTATATATTGCTTCATTAACATTTTGAAGCGATACTAATATCAGATTTTGTGTGTGATGTTTCCACATCAGAATATATATTTAATTACCTTAAATTTACAAAGTGTATGGTCGTTTATCATTATGGACCATATGTTATAGTTTGGTAAAGAAAGATCATTAAACATATCAAATACATACAATACATATATATATTAAAGAACATCATTGATGCGTTTATGAAAACGAAAGGTAATATATTTACAATGGCTGTTAAGGTCAGCTCTATTATTGGTTTTACATGTTATTTGATATCATGTTACGAATTTTAAACGACTCAACAATATATTTACTTAATTTAAATATTTCTGATTTGTTTTGAGTATTTAGCAGCTGTATCAATTTAAACATACTAGGCCTAACTGTGTAATAAGGTGTGATATAGTTTCTTCCCAATTGTTTATATGGTGTACACTTGAACATAAAATGAAATTCGTCCTCTACTACTTCGGAGTCACATATTTGGCAATATCTCAAGTTTCTTTCTAAATTATCAAATCTACCAGTATGTATTCTTAATCTATGAGAACTTATGCGTAATTTTGTGATGGCAACTCTATTATTTCTTGATACTATATTATCTAAATAAGATTCTAATTCAAATGAAGGTTTAAGTAGTCTATACACAGTTAAAACACCATTTCTATTTATGTTTCCTTGCCATTCTTGTATATATTCGTCAATAAGACGTTGCCTAAAAGTAAATATAAAGTGTTGTTCATTTAGATTTGAATCATTACACCATACATAATAAAAACCATATCGCATGAGGATGTTCTTAACCTTACTAAACCAATTTGTTTTGCCATATTCAATTTCAAGCATGGCCTCTTCAATAATTGATTGGGTTATTATGTTATCACTTTTCTTTAATTTAAACCAGTATTTTATAATGCGTATGTATCTATTGATATACAGCGGGTATCTACCTAATTCTCCATATACAGCAGCATTAGAAGTAGAATGTCTAACCCCAAGAACAGCCTTGCAGAACTTCAAATGTAGCTTCTCTAATGGTGCAGACTTGGTAAAACCCCATATTTCACAGCCATATGTAATAATAGACGAAACAAACGCATCGAATAACTGCAAAGCTACTCTTGGTTTACACTCATACATCTTCAAATTAGACATCAACGTATTCATTGCTTTTAAACCCTTACCATATAAGGTTTGGGTATTCAAATTAAAATTACCTGTATAATTCAATGTAACGCCCAAGTAATTAAAATCATTTACAACCTCTACATCTTCATGTTCATATACCCATTTCTCATTACGACGTGTTCCACCTCTCTTGCGAAAAACAACAATTTTGGTTTTTAGTATGTTAACCTCCAAACCCCAAGTAGTACAATAACTGTGTAGACGATCTAACGACAGCTGTAGATCTTCAGGGGTTTCGCCAATAATAACCATATCATCGGCGAAAAGTAACACAATTAAACATATATCATGTAACGTTATACCACAATCATTTCTATTTTGTAAATACAACTCTAGATCTTCTACAAACAAAGAAAACATTATCGGGGAAATTATCTCACCTTGTCTTAATCCGACGGCAATATCAAAATAATCCGAATAGCTATTACAGTGTCTAACACAGTACTTCACTGACTGATACATACTGCGTATTATACGTAAAACTTTACCATCTAAATTTGATCTATACAATTTTAGCCATAGCTCATTGCGATATATGGAGTCAAAACAACGTTTCATATCAATAAAACAACAATACAATCGTGTGTTACTGTTAAGATATTTTTGAGCAATGGACTGAAGAATAAAAACAAAGACGACTCTCTCTTTCGTGATGACAAAAGTTCGACTACGTCATTTTACGTTCAATAAGAAATTTTGTTGAAATTTTCAAAATGTCTTTTTTAGTGTTAAACAATGCAGATTTCAGGAGAGACAGCTCATTACGAGCTGTTTAAACTGAATCTGCATTGTTTGAAAAGGACTTTCCTTGCTTTGGTATGGAACTAATTAAAATCGTCTGGCATAGTTAAAGATAGCGTTCATACAAAATTTCTCAATACTATAACTTGAATATATCAACACGATCCTGCAAATAATGACGGTATAATTTGTATTAATATGAAATGTACGTATTTCTATGAAATGTACGTATTTCTATGAAAGTTATAATATGTCGCATATTTTATAGAGCAATTGTTGAAAAAATCATCTTTATATAAAGGTCAAGATCAGTTTAAATGAGTGTCGAGTAGTAAGCGATACTATTGTGTTAGATACTGTAGGGAGCAAGAAAAGTCGTACCGTTCTGTTCGATTATCCAGCTAGAAATGAGCTTAGAATGCTACGGATTTCTGCAGTCGGATAACTTCGGAAAACCCCGTAAATTCAATATAGGATCGGCATGTCTACTCTCATACCCTACATGTAGATAAAGCTTACTTTTCGATTTACGAAGCGATGATTCACAATGATTGTATTTATCTACACAACACTAACCGTTAATTGTAAAATATTTAAAAAACAAATATGATCCTATTGTGATACAAAACCATTTCCGTGATAAAATTTCCGTAAATAACCGAAAAGAGCCGAGTGCCGCAATGCAATATGTTACCATAGTTAATCGGATTTCATGTTTATTTAGGGTCATGGTGTTCATACACGATTATTCGTAATATAAAACTCTATATCGGTAAAAAGGGGATTTTATTACAAATAACTAGTGTCCTAATGCACCACCTAACAGTAAATACCCAGTTAAACCAGCACATACGCACAGACGAATCCACCGTGGTCAAGTGGTCAGCATTGGCTATTTGGAACTGGCGGTCCCTGCTTCGATCCCCAGTCGTGGCGCGGTGGTCATAGTGGAGTGTCCTTGAACAATGCAAATTTCCTAGACTAGTACTCGTTGGTTTACACAGGAAACATGAATACGTGAACTGTCACCGTTATATAACTGAAATAAATGTTGAACACGGCGTTAAACCCAATTAAACAAAGCACACGTCCAACTAGAGCCTTTATAATTGTTTATAATTAACAATCACCTGATGTAAAAGAACTCCAATACATGTAGTTTTCAAAGTGTTTACTCTATGTATATAAGGAAAGCAAGCAAGCATCCTGGCAGCCATGTTTTTTAATGGATCAAAATAAATTGAACAAACTTAGCAGAGGACCAAGGAACATTTGTGCCAAATTATTTTCAAATCGGACAAGGGATTTTTTACAAGAAGATTTGTTTAAGTTTTCACTTTATAACATACCATGTTTTTCATCAGATCGGAATAGTTCAACAATCTTTGTAGAGGGTCACACAAGGAAGTGCCAAATTGTCTTTCAATCGAGCCAGTATTTTTGATAAAGAAGATTTTTAAAGTTTTAACAATGCACATATATAATTATATGTAAGGAAAACTAGCTCCGCCCCCTGGCGGCCATGTTTTATAACGGATCTGAAATATGTATACAATCTTGGTAGAGGGTGCCCAAAGGAGTGTTTGTGCAAACAAATTTCAAATCGAGCCAGTACTTTTGAAAAAGAAGAAATTGTTAACAATGCACATATAAGGAAAGTAATTAGTTGTACTATTTGTGTATGTGTCTTTCATGTATAATTATATATGATTAGTGTTATAGAATCGTTTTGCAAACTTTCACATGCTTCCTTTCAATTTGCATTGAAAACAATGACCATGATCGGTGTCAAGGAAGGATAGTATGGTAACCGGCGTAGTATAGTAAATTAGTACGTCTGGCGTGAACCAACAATGTAATCTGGTACCCGACGTAATTGGTAGTATTAAGATATTATCGACCTCCACTGCATTTATATTGATACGTTTGCCATGTCACCACGCTTGATTGGTTCCAATGTGTCCAATCTCATTAACAATATACATAAACTTAGCTTGCTCGTATTTAGATCTGGTGACTGCGCCATACTGTTCGGCTCAGAATCACCTTTGCCCCAGGCAAACCATTATCACATAACAAATTGTCCTTAATAAAACAGGATAAATTATCCATATACATAAACGAAATAGAGTCGCGGTTATTGCATAGTTTGCCGTTTGTATTAAACCGAGTTTTGGTTGTATTGTGCAATTTCATTAGACAACAAAACGAGCAATAAGTGTATATGTTCAATTCGTGATGAACTGGCATGCGCTGTGGTACGGCGAAGTGTTTTGGTCTGATATTAATGAGATTGCCTATATATGATACCATCTATTCTTCATTTACATTTGCTTACACAGGAATATTCGAGATTGACTCAACTCCCAACCTTCCACACAGTCCTCGTTATGTCTAAAGTTAAAGCCTGCCAATAATTAAGAGTCGAGATTCCTCTGACCTTGACCTTGAGTATATGAACCTTTGGCATTGTCTGGTAACACATTCTGATCATAAACAGGCGCGTAGCCAGGCATACTCTCATACTAACGGGAGAACTTCGAATTCCAAAAAAATGAATATTTGAAATGGCCTAAGCCCCATACATTCTGTGGGAGTACTTGGAATTTGACCCTAGCTACGCCCCTGATAAGAGAAACCGTTATGAAAAGTTTAAACTTCTAATGTGTTGGCGTTATAAAGTAAGGCCCGGATATACAGATGGTGTGTGTTTGGTGATTCAAATTTAACTTCGCGAACTATGTTTGGCTTTATGTTATTAAATACATGGACTTGTAAAGTATAAAATGTTCATATAATATAACGATAATCGACTGATAATAAGTTTCTATTCAGGCATTGATATTTGAAAACATTTCTTATTATTGCGTTAGTGAGGATCTTACCCATAGAGTTTTGTAATTTGTCCCCTTTTTATAATATTTAACGGAACTATCATCCACATCGTTATCTAACAATGAAGATACAAGCTTATACATTTGATCAGCTATTAATGTTTTACATACTTTACGTATGAAAGTCTCTTATATTTAATTTAATGAAATACCCTGTGCTTTTTATTTATATTATTGTTTTAAAAATACATTACATAAATAAGTTATTTCGTGTGTATCATCAGGCACCGTTTCCACTCGGTACAACTCGGTCATCCCCTATGTTTGTCACCGTCTTCTAGTGTTTAATTAACAACATTATCCACTCTCCAGGGATAAACAAAATTCCTAAAATACTATGTTACTATGGAAGTAGCAATAAATATACTAAAGACGTATTATAACTTTGACCGTTTACGATTTTTCGCTAAAGATATGGTATACGGACTTGTTTTGAAAGAGGGGATTCAACAAGTTTATCTTGAAATTACTGAGTAAATGTGTTGCTAACCTTATGTCTTGTAATGATAATGAATAAATACACCAGTTGCGTAAACATTATTACAATGTCTTGGACTAAAATGACATTTACCCGAAGTACGCCATGCCGATTCCTATTTAAGATTATTAGAAGGTTCTGTACTCGATTAATGTACTTTACATAAGATTTAGTTGTGGAGTAATCGTTTCGCTTCAATATCAGTATAAGTGCATATGGGGTCGCGTGGTCGCGTGGTTACCGCGAATTACGTAGATAAATGAAACAGAAAACAAAACTGAGTTTTAGTCGGGTTCATTTGTGAAGCAATTTAACCGAACTATTGCTGTCGAGACGTTTTCAACGGATATTGATAGTACAGCCGCCAAAATATAGTGTGCGCATGGCGCACTGTAAAATAGTTCACCAATTCTAATTGATTGCTCAAAAATCAAATGTAATGACATGTGTCAATAACCTTTTAATTGCGCAGTTACTGTCAAAACATGCCTATTGAAACACTCATACCTATGGTTGCATTATCAAAAGCATTATCTTCGTACTGAGTACACCTACTTGTAGTAAGATTTTCCAAATGAGTACATAGAAAAATACTCGTGATCCCCTTTAAATATTGCACAATTTGACTAGCCCCGCGAGAAAACCAACATTATGGCCTCTGCGTAATGTATTGACCCACATCAGCCTTCGTAGTCCAGACAAACTGATCCGGGTCGACACATTCCGTCCCGGGGGGGATAGATGTATAGATTAATGATTCCTGTTACAGGACGATACTTTACAATGTCCACAATGTTGGACGGCTCATATGAGGTTGACATTTCACGACTGAAGGAGCTCCATTTGTTTTCATGTTGTGATTAATTGAAGAAAAACTTGTTATCACTCTAGTGTTTTTTTTTATCTTACTGCATTGAATTTACGCATGTGATGAAGTGCAAGTGCTTACATTTCTGATAATTTGACTTTGCACCAAAAGTTAGAGAAGGGATAGGGTGCTGTAATGCACCCAGTTCCGACGGCTTGTCACAGTTTGCTTAACAATGGTGGTCACATACCTGCAGCTAGGATACTGAATTGACAGTATTAAGATGTAAATAGGTGCAGTGCTTGTGATGAGGCTTTGCCCTTTTCATGTTAATCCTCTTTGTTATATATTCATCTTGTATTGGGCAGAGTATGGGATTGGTGTAATAAACATTTTGTTTACATATCCACTTATTTTTTAGAAATGACGTAATCGCCGGGAATACTTTTTTTAAAAAGCATAAATTAAGTTATTATTAATTTCATTACATTTCAACATATTTTAACAATGCAAATACAAATAAAAATCACAGGGTACCTGCATGCTCAGTCTTACTTTATGAACTTCCTTTCTTCGTTGACAATTTAACATGTATATACCTGATCAGTTCATATGTTTACATACAAATTAAAGAGAGTTTTGTCCTAAAATGAGAAGCATATCTATATCTTTCCACAAGTAGTTTAACACTAGAATGATCAACGATAAGCTTCAGCAATTGAAGTTCTATCGTCAGTCCGTTTTATACCACGAGCAAGGGTTCACAGACAGACTAGTCTACCAATGGATTCCTCTTTCATACAGCAGTTCCGACAGAATATCACAATGCGTTACATCTAGATATCCGGAACATGTTTTTCTTGTTATATAACGTTAACGTTTACGTACTGCAAGTGTTTATGATCATTCTTAAAACTAAAAGTTGTGTAACATTTTGATATGTCTTATTGTCTGTGACGGTATCCTTTTCCAAATATGAATATAATCAATCTTAACGAAGCATCACATTGTCGTAAACATTGAGTGCTTCTTGAACTTCCATAGCCTGAACTAACTTAAAACAACGACTTTCAGAAACAAAACACGGCTGTTGACATATACTTACACATCTACTAAGTATATGTTCGAATTAATGTTGCCGTGTAAACGTATTTTGTCAAAAAAGATTTACGAATCAAGAAGTACAAATCAAGAAATATGGCATTAAAGTCGGAACTCTTTAGCTTCCGTATGATGTCATTCGGCGCGTATTCATGCGAAGGCGTGACGTTGTTCTATTTTATTTTATTTTGAGTTATTTATAAATGGGCTGTTGTAAATTTAGTATATAATTAAGTTCTTAAAACAAGTTAAAATGAATGTATCGTTAGAAAAAGTTCATATATTTAGTTACGGACGTAATATTCTAAATGTATCATGCGACAGTTTAATATACACAAACAAAACATCTAAATATACACAAACAAAACATCTAAATATACACAATAATGATCAATAAGGATTTTCAATACATAGACAACGGCTTCAAACAGGCGTGTATGTATAGACTCTTTTTGGGATAACATTGAGGATTTTTGTTTTAAGCTATATGAATGACTGGTGTCAGATTAAATGGACCAGTGAAACGCCGTTATATAACTGAACTTTTTATTAATGCAAACAATCAATCATTTAACCTTTCTAGACATTTCCATCGTGTGTTTTTAAAAATGATAAGTTTGAGTTGTACGTCCTATTTACTTTAGAGATATATACTATATACATCGTGATTTCCGATGTGTCATCTGTTAAATTTCTAAATTGCCGGGAAAAGCTGTCTTAAAGCATGACGTCAATAAATCCAACGGTTTGATGTCGATATTTATCAACTGATTAAAGGTTCCAAC
Organism: Clinocardium nuttallii; assembly: GCA_031471495.1. NCBI lineage: Eukaryota > Metazoa > Mollusca > Bivalvia > Cardiida > Cardiidae > Clinocardium > Clinocardium nuttallii. Next base: position 8,796 of record JAUELF010234346.1, read on the forward strand.
ATGTCCGTCCAATGTCGTACGAGATTGGTATTGTTCGTGGACTTTTCCATTGGTTTACTTCGTCGGGTCGCATGGTTTTAGACTGACACTAATCGGTTTTACTTTCGCTGCTACAATCATTAATTCCAAAGACGCCACACATGTATATACATGCAAGCAAAATGAGTCCCCTTTCACACATCGCAAATCTTTATATTTCGTCCGCCTTTTTCGACAATTTTCGACAATCGAGCAATCCAACAACAACAGCCAGTAATTATCTCGCAGGCACGTTGGCTTTGTTCACCTATGTTTCAAAAGGGAAAATGGAGTTAATCTAACCACAAGATGCATTTTGCATTACTTAGAAGGAGTGATTTAGCAACTCAATCATGGTAGGATGATTATGTTATCGCTTCTAGTTCATTGTATTTATCCACAATTCTCAGTTTACCTTTAGTGAAGGATCGGATACTATTGACAAGTGACTGTCACCCCAACCAAGGACCTGTTTACAAGCTGCCCTGTGGTGCATGCCACAATCAGGGTGACATAGCACGCGATTCTTATTAACCATGGACAATATCAAATGCGTTTACATGTCCAACTCAGACTAAGTTCATTGAATGGAAATATGGAACGCACAACGAAGAAGGCAAACAACTTATTTGCTTGTCTTCCCGCGAAGAAACCTAGCCAGATGCCCCTGATATACTAAAGTTCAGTGCTACACTAGACCGGTGATGCCTCCGTTCCCGGGACCCTCACACCAGGGCAGAGATTCGTCACTGGGGAGCACACGATCATCAGTAGCACCAGCCAGATGATGCCCAACCTGGTGATGATATACAGGAACACCAATGGCCTCATTGACATCCCAGGTGACATATTCCTCCCTCCACCTAACAACACTTTCGATACAGGGCCGCTCAACCTACCGTCGCTCATTTTCTCAAGCTGGAATTCGTGTATGGAATCTGCTGCCAGAGGTCATCGCTTAAGCCCAAACTTTGGTAGCCTTCAAGAACAGACTCGCGCAGTGCCACTAGCTATGCATAGTGGTGTTAATTTCATTTTAGCACTCCGACGTTGTACTTATGTAATATGCAATGAGGTTATAGACCAGGGAGAAGAAGAAGAAGAAGAAGAAGAAGAAGAAGAAGAAGAAGTGTATGACCGATATCTCCAACGACAATACCGATCTCTAACGACCTCAAACGGAAATCGCCGAACCCAATCGGGACTTTCTACAGGAACTAAACATAATGGCCGCTACATGAGATCTAACACGTATTTCAAGCAAGGTGTGAGATACAGCATAGTGGTAAATGGTTTCATTAAAAACGCGATATAATCCTTAACGAATGTACGGCTCCATTTCAAGACATTCAACGCTCAAGAGATGTGATGAAAAAGCTTTGTACTTTAAATCAGTAAATTATCGAGTATTCAGGGTTGCTATTACCATGCAAACAACATATTTAGAATTATGACAAATCCTTTATTTTAACCTTGATACAAAAGTTCTCTTATCGACGTATAGTCACTTATAACATTAAAACCTTTAGCCATTCAGGCTACATGTACTTGAAGTGTTTAGTCAATGAAATATGTTCATATATTTTTTGCAGTAGACCTTATGTCTTTCCCATAAATAGACGCTTCTGGCGCCGCTGCAGCAGACGATGTCGGGAAAGATTTATGACAAAATGTGAAATTGCTCAGCTCATCATGCTCAATTTTCAAAATTTGCCATAATGACATTCAATAAGTGTACACGCATTCATACACTACGTCCTTAGATGTTTCCAAGGACGTCTGGCTGAAGTTTTGACGTATATTGAAAAGTGTTAAGTCATAACTGTTCTCAAGAACCTCAACATCCGCCATGCAGAATGGTTAGCGTCGGGATTAAGAAAACCGGGCATCCTGGGATAGTTCCCAAGTCGCGTCGTAGTTCCTAGCCAAGTTCTGGTTTGTTTAACCAGATATCATAATAAATAAACTAATTCTGAAAACGGCGTAAAACAATATTTACTAAGAGTTATGCAGTACAGGTTTTTTTTTTAATTTTAACTATTTTCGATAATCTGAAGCAGACTCAAGCATTTGGAAAATCTCTAGAAATGGAAGTTATAATTACTGTGAAAAAAGTTGAAAACATTGTGGCAAAAGGGGAAATTGCTCGTTTTATCAATTCTTCTTTTGTGGCAACGTTTTATATGTCGATTGCTGCAGATGCGTCAAAATGCGTCTATAGGTGGGAAAGGATTAAATAGGACAATTTATGATTTTAGGCGAACATACATGTTAAGTCTTAGTATTTTCACCTTACAAATGTCTGATGAAATTTTACTAGATATTTTTCCTCTGTCAATCAGTTGAAAGCATGAGGAAAGGGAGGAAGTTGCCCATTTTGAGAAACGGCCCCTTTTCCGACAATAACCCCTGCAAATGTGTCAACTTTAGGCTGTAACAATGGTAGTTATGATTGTTGTGTTAACATTACCATTGATTCCTTGGTACACCACTTGATGGTGCAACATATTGCAGACTCTTTGGTACACTAGTTGGTTCAACATATTGCTTTGTCTTTGGTACACCGGTAGTTGGTGCAAAATGTTGCCGACTCCTTGGTACACCGCTAGTTGGTGCAACATATTGCCGACTCTTTGGTACACCGCTAGTTGGTGCAGCATATCGCCGGCTCTTTAGTACACCACTAGTTGATGCAACATATTGCAGACTCTTTGGTACACCACTAGTTATTGCAACATATTGCAGATTCTTTGGTACATCACTATTTGTTGCAACAAATTGCAGACTCTTTGGTACACACACCACTAGTTGATGCAACATATTGCTTACTCATTGCTACACCACTATTTGGTGCAACATATTGCTTACTCTTTGGTACGCCGCTAGTTGGTACAACATATTGCCGATTCTTTGGTACACCGCTAGTTGGTACAACATATTGCCGATTCTCTGGTACACCGCTAGTTGGTGCAACATACTGCCGATTTTTTGATACAACGCTAGTTTGTGCAACATATTGCTTACTCTTTGGTACGCCGCTAGTTGGTGCAACATATTGCAGGCTCTTTGGTACACTGATAGTTGGTGCAACTTATTGCAGACTCTTTGGTACACTGCTAGTTCGTGCAACATATTGCAGACTCTTTGGTACACCACTAGTTGATGCAACATATTGCTTATTCTTTGCTACACCACTAGTTGATGCAACATATTGCCGACTCTTTGATACAACGCTAGTTAGTGCAACACATTGCAGACTATTTGGTACACTGCTAGTTGGTGCAACATATTGCCCACTGTTTGGTACACCACTTATTGGTGCAACATATTGCAGACTCTTTATTACACTAGTTGGTGCAACATATTGCATACTCTTTGGTACACTAATTGGTGCAACATATTGCTTACTCATTGGTACACCCCATGTTGGTGGAATATTGCAGACTCTTTGGTACACCGCTAGTTGGTGCAATATCCTGCAGACTCTTTGGTACACCCCTGGTTGATGCAACATGTTGCTTACTCTTTGGTACACCACTAATTGGTGCAACATACTGCTTACTCTTTGGTACACCACTAATTGGTGCAACATACTGCAGACTCTTTGGTACACCAGTAATTGGTGCAACATATTGCAGACCCTTTGGTACACCACTAGTTAGTGCAACATATTGCTGACGTTTTTGTACAATGCTAGTTGGTGCAACGTACTGCAGACTCCTTGGACACCGCTAGTTGGTGCAACATATTGCAGACTCTTTGGTATACCACTACTTGGTGCAACATATTGCAGACTATTTGGTACACCACTAGTTGGTGCAACATATTGCCGACTTTTTTGTACACTGCTAGTTGGTGCAACGTACTGTAGGCATTTTGGTACACCGCTTGTTGGTGCAACAAATTGCAGACTCTTTGGTACACCGCTAGTTGGTGCAACATATTGCTTACTCTTTGGTACACTAGTTGGTGCAACATACTGCCGATTCTTTGATATACCGCTAGTTGGTGCAACGTATTGCTTACTCTTTGGTACTCCGCTAGTTGGTACAACACATTGCCGACTCTTTGGTACACCGCTAGTTGGTGCAACATATTACAGACTCTTTGGTACACCGCTAGCTGGTGCAACATATTGCAGACTCTTTGGTACACCGCTAGTTGGTGCAACAAATTAATTGCTTACTCTTTACTACACCGCTAGTTGGTGCAACGTATTGCATACCCTTTGGTACTCCGCTAGTTGAAGCAACATATTGCAGACTCGTTGGTACACCAATAATTGGTGCAACATATTGCAGACTCCTTGGTACACCATTAACTGGTGTAACATATTGCAGACTATTTAGTACACTAGTTTGTGCAACATATTGCAGACTCTTTGGTACACCATTAAT
>JAUELF010234364.1:0-12971 GCA_031471495.1 Clinocardium nuttallii
CGAGTGGGGACAAAGCCTATATGTGTATACCATTTTCAAAACGTTTCGAAAACATGGCGACCATAGAAGTTCCTATTCAGACTACGTTTAATTAAACACCATTTTCCACATACAGCAAATCTGCAGCAGACGGATTTGTGAAGACAATTATTAGAAAAGATATGAACAATCTCTTTAAATGAAAAAAAAAAAAAAATAAAGGAATAAAGTTGAAAACATTGTGGAAAAGGGAGAAGAGAGATCTCTCATTATGAGCAATTCCTTCTTTTGTCACAATGTTTTCAAACGTATTCTGCTGCAGAGGCGTCAAAACATTCTGTAAGAAAGTGGGAATAAGCTGATCTTGATTTACGCTGGTTTCCAGGAAGTCTCGAATATCAATTTCCGCGCGGTTGATTATAAATATCTTAACGACAGTATTGCAACAGGGCAGACAACCTGATCAGATTGAAACAGAGATACAGAACGATCTTGATCTTCGCAGGTACAAATGACCCAACGGTTGCTTTTCGTACGATGTGACCAAATTATCGTTCCTCTTCACGCTCTGATAGTTCTATTAACCTGATAGGTCCTGTCACATGGCGCTAGAAGTATAATTTGACTGTCACCACGTCTGTTGATCGGTTTCTTAGCACATAATTCAGCCGTCCCGCGATAAAACCAACATTATGGCCTCTGCATAATATATCGACCCAGATCAGCCTGCGCAATCCGCGCAGACTGATCCGGGCCGACGCATTCCGCCTCAGGGGTACATGTATATAATAATGAATCCTGAAACAGAAAATCCATAGGAGTCGAAAAGTGTCTATCCGGGTAAGCCTGAGCGGCATGCTAAGGCTGATCCGGGTCGATACTTTACGCAGAGTCCACAATTTTCTCGCGGGACGGCTCATATAGTCGTTGGTCGACCACAAAGTATCATATCCAGTTGAAAACAAGCATTGCTTAAAGAAAACATCATGTTCTATTGAATTTATATTAATTTTGTTTTGTTTTTACAAAAGCGTACGTTCGATGCCTATAATAGATAACGACATATTTGCAAAACTTAATATGTAACCTGTCAATTTCAAAAAGTTAATAAATATTTAATATTTCCGAGACATAAAGAAGAATAGGTGCTACCATCGTCAAAAAGAAGTAATTTACTTTTAATGTCGAACTTTATACGCTTAAATAGTAAAAAAGAAAGACGACCATTCATTGCTTTTTTTAAGGCTTGTTTAAAAAAGGGCTTTTGCAGCGCTATTGAATTTCCATTCTTAGTTAATTTGATAAGTGAAACTGTCCAAAGAAATCGGCTCTTAACTCTTCCATGTTCCCAATCGGGCGACATCATTGTTCACGTTATAAGAATTTTGGATTGTTTTGACAAAAAGAGGCAAACCATGCTGATTTAAGGCCAGACAGCGCGTCACGAGCTGTCTCACCTGAATCAGTAGTATTTGCACAAACCTCAATATTGCCTTGGCGCTGAAAGAATTAAATCGTAGTTAAACATTGTTTCATAATCAATTTATCTAGTCGATATGTTACTATCGATATTTAAATCAGCCAATGTTATGTGTCAGGTTTACAGTACTTGAAAATCACCCAGGTGTCATGATTCTACTTCCGTCATGCTAAAACCGTCAAAAATAATGTTGAAAAATAATGATGAAAAACGCAAATAATTGATAGATTTAACGTCGTTTTGTAACAGCGAACAGTTCACCAAACGTATAGTTCCTGACTTTCTCGAACCTATACAGTACACATCGTCCTTCGCGTACAACTGACTACCTCCCCATGCAGACTATGAATCAGTACATTTGTGCTAGACGAATGAGGAAAGTCACAGAGATGTGTGTCATTCATTGAACATAATGTATGGCCGAGCCGGTGTTCGAGCGACTTATGTTTTTTGGCAGCTTATGTCGTTACCAACTGAGCTATCCTCTCATGTCGTTACCAACTGAGCTATCGGTCTGAAAGTGCAATATGACATATGTCCACAAGTTGTGTTATAAACCGTTGCGTTACGCTGTAACAAACTGGTTGTTTCTGTTTATTGTCTGTTGAACTCACTCCCGGTTAAATACTTAGGGATGTTTTGGTATTTCAAAGAAGAAGAGTCCCACTAATCACAACAACTAACGAGGGACGTTCGAAAAAAAATTGAGACTAGCCTTCTTTTTAATGCAAAGTCGGAAGCAGTGAATACAAATGTGCACAGCGTAACCTTAATTCACAATCTACTGAATCATAAAGATAAAACACTATATACAACAATACATTGAAAATATATGAGCCGTCCCGTGAGAAAACCAACATAAGGGCCTCTGCGTAATGTATCGACCCAGATCAGCCTGCGTAATGATTCCTGAAACAGAAAATCCATGTAGGATTTATATCCGGGTTAGCCTTCGCGGCATGCTTAGGCTGATCCGCGCCGATACTTTACGCAGACTCACAATGTTGGTTTTTCTCGCGGGACGGCTCATATCTACAAAAAGACTCAACGCAGTAACGTCGTTTGAACGTAACGTCTAAGCAGTAATGCTGTTTGAACGTAAATACGTCTAAACAATAACGCTGTTTGAACGTCTAAGCAATAACGTCGTTTTAACGTAACGTCTAAACAATAACGCTGTATTAACGCAGTTCCTAGTTCTATTTCTCTTACACAGTATCGCCCGTTGCATTACATTTCCCATGTCTTTTCACCCACGTTTCAAATACACGTTCATACCACCACTGATCAAATCTATAAACAGTCACTGCACCAATATTGCACCAATATTGCACACATTTGCAATATTCTTCACCGTAATTCGCTGCTCTTGATTAATTAAGCGCGTTCTTTACACTCGTATGTTCCTTCTAACAATAGCGTAGACGTGTAGCCCTATAACATTTCGTCCAATGCGCCAAAACATACTTAATGTAAAAACCCGGGGGCAAAAAGGACCGCATTTCGGTTTATATAAAACTAGAGAAACAAATACATATAGAAATCAGAAGGTTGTCATCACCTCGCCGTGGGTGGAATCAGCAATACACGCGCAGTTCGTCTGCTAGATTCATCATCGACGTCTGTCACAGCGAATTTGTGACAAAAATTATATCGGAGTGTGTCTGTAAGTTGATTAAAATAAACGCTGTGGTCCACGTCGCCTATAAACCTACCTTAGGTCACAATCCGAGGTGTGAATATCCAACTCGGAGTCGTCTCTGTTCGCCATCTCGTCTTAATAAAACTACGAGCCGTTCCACGCGGTAACCAACATTATGGTCTCTGCGTAATATATCGATCCTGATCAGCCTGCGCAATCCGAGGAGGCTTATCCGGGACGACACATTCCGTCGTAGGTGGATAGAGGTATATAGTAATCATTTCTGAAACAGAAAAAAAATCCACACGTGGCGAACAGTGTTTGTCCGGGTCAGTCTTTACGCCGAGTCCACAATGTTGGTTTTCTCGTGGGATGGCTCAAATGTTATTGAAACCTTCTGAAGATTGCTACAGTCAATTTTATACCAATAATTATAATACAACTTTGCGATATTACCGTAATTGTCACTATTTTCTGATCAACAAACGTTCCGTTTTCTCGTGATCCTTCTCAGACCCTAGAAGGTAACACGTATTTTGTCAATATATATTTTTTTACCTTAATTTAACAATTTATGATAATCATATTTGATATACGTATCACATATTTACCAAATTAAACCCGTAGATTTATTCTTTCTTTTCAAAGCAGACGAAAAAACAAAACTTGGATGATTTGTTTATGAATATATAAGTGTGCGATAAAAGGTTTCCAAAAAGGTAACATATTATACGGGGAAAAACAGAGGACATTACTATTATATGGGGAAAAACAGAGGACATTACTATTATACGGGGAAAAACATAGGACATTAATATTATACGGGGAAAAACAGAAAACATTACTATTATATGGGGAAAACAGAGGACAGTACTATTATACGGGGGAAAACAGAGGACATTACTATTATACGGGGGAAAACAGAGGACATTACTATTATACGGGGGAAAACATAGGACATTAATATTATACGGGGGAAAACAGAGGTCATTAATATTATACGGGGGAAGAGGACATTAATATTATACGGGGGAAACAGAGGACATTAATATTATACGGGGGAAAACAGAGGACATTAATATTATACGGGGGAAAACAGAGGACATTAATATTATCGAAGTATTAAAGATGATGATATGAGTCGTCCCGCGAGAAAACCAACATCATGGCCTTAGCGTAAAACCAAGATCAGCATGCGCAGTCCACGCAGACTGATCCGGGCCGACACATTCCGTCTCAGACACAGAAAATTCCACAGGAGGCGAACAGTCTCTATCCAGGTAAGCATGTGGACTCTGTGAAAAGTATCGACCTGGATCAGCCTAATCATGCCTCGCAGGCTTACCCGGATAGACTAGTTTCGCCTCCTGTGGATTTTCTGTTTTCAGGAAGCATTAATCTATACTTCTGTCTCCCAGAGACGGAATGTATTGGCACAGATCAGCCTGCGCGGACTGATGCCAAAATGTTGGTTTTCTCGCGGGACGGCTCATATGATGTTTAAATTTGCCTCTGCATAGAAAACAGGACAGTAATACATGTAGATCTAGTACACGGAACTGTTGAATAATACCTTTATAACAATTAGGAAAAAGCATAATGTTCCCTTCGCGAGCGATTTCACATTTGTTTACAATGTTTTTAAACAAGAACAATCTTTAAAAAAAGATAAACGGCGATCAATATGAGACAACACTAAGAAATGGAACATGCGCATATCATTTGATTTTAATATCAGAAAGGCTTTGTTAATAATCTAAACAATCAGTAATTTTTCATGAATTATAAAATTAAAATTAAAATTATAGAATTCAACAGTTCCTTGCATTCGTAATGCATTATACTCAACTAGTTCGATTAGAACATTGTTCTTAAAAAGGTAAATAATCGGTAATCGAGTGTACCTGCGCGTTCTTTTTCCTTTTAGGTCACAAAACACTAAATAAATTCCTTCTTTGTTTCCATATAAGTCGACCAACGTCAGTCATCAATTGTCACACTTTCTAAGCATTTCCCATATAGAACACCACATATCATTGAAAAGAGTTGCCTTTTAGCTTTAAAACAATCCAAAGAAAATGTAGGGTCATGCATTATGCAAGAAAGAACTCACCATGCGAAAATGGTTACAGTCATTTTCGACAAAAAAGGTCCCGGTGCTTAGCATTCTCTACACCTCATTTCTACACAAACAAAGGTTTATTTAGGGACTATCGTAGATCAAAGGGTCTGCCGATGTATTTAGCGTAATATGACCTTTAGAAATACGTGTCAGGCAAAATTATGTAAACTCTCAGAAATTAGTAAAAAGTAAACGGAAACGATGGAATCAACTTGTCTATATCTTTATCCTAGTCAGTGTGTTTACCAATCTCCATCCAGTTTTTTAGTATTTATAAGTTTCAATTGACGATTAATAACTGAAAACTCAAAATTAATTAATATTTTGCTCTTAAATATATATTTAATATGTTTTCACTGACTTTGTTCACGGAAATTTATTTCTTAAGGAAAACAGTTATAGGTAAGTATGCAGAACAATTCATTTTAAAACTCGGCCTTATTAGTGCCTCTCGTAGGATCGCCAACTTACTATGAACCAATCGAAAAGTTTTATTTCCTTTAATTCTTCGACAGTATTCTTTAAATACAACATTTGATTGGTCTACAGTCTAGATCATGTGTTTAACCTTTAATTGCAATAGCGTCAAATTGTGTTTATATCGTGGAAAGGGTTAGTATCCATGTGGAAATTTGGACTTTTATTCTTGGAACTAAGTTTAATACTATGATATTATTATTGTTGACATGATTTTATAAAGCAAACATTAGGGCTATTGCGTCCAATGTATATCCAGATCAACATACGCTACGTTACAGTTTAACCAGATAATGCATTGTCCCGGATTTCTTCCTAGAATGTTTCAAGATCGTTTTCCACAGGTGTGATCATTACGGTAATATTGATTTTCTTGGTTTTCAAGAAAGCTTACCAGTACGCCTGGTATGTTACCGAATGAGCGCTGCGATATAACTGAGACGATGTTGACAGGGACATCAACATATGAGTTGTCCCGCGAGAAAACCAACATTGTGCACAACATAAAGTATCGACCCGGATCAGCCTAAGCATGCCGCGCAGGCTAACCCGGACGGTAACTGTTCGCCTCCTACGAATTGTCCGTTTCATGAATCATTACTCTATTCCTCTATCCCCCTATGACAGAATGTGTCGGCCCGGTTTAGCCTGCGCGGACTGATCTGGGTCGATACATTACGCGGAGCTCATAATGTTGATTTTCTTGTGGAACGGCTCATATTTCTAAACGGACCGGACCTGATATACGTTTGTTCAGATAACCATGTCGTTTTGAATCCTCGACTACCGATAAGTACAGTCCATTGTCCATATTTAAATAAATACATTTCATCCTAGATAATCTATATTAATGTCAATTGTAATGTCGGTCAATCAGTTCACAGACAAACAATACATTATGGCAGTTGATTCCTATTTAACCATGGGTGTCCGACAGGTGACATAAAATCAAACATGTCATCTGAATTGTGTATTTTCGGAACATCAATTGGGCCCGTCCGAGCCATTGAATTACATGGCCGCCAGGGGACGGACCTTGTTTTCCTTTTATGTTAAAAATAAACATTAAAGGAAATTCGTGTACAAAAGTGCTTGCCTGATTTGAAGAAAATGACATAAACATTCTATCGAGAGTATTCAAATTATTCCAATCCGTTCAAAAACATAATCAAAGCGGGTGGGGCGCGTTTTTCTGTAGGCATAGAGTAAGAACATTAAGTCTTATCAAATCTGGGTCCAAAACTAAAAACTCTATAAACGTTCTAAGTGCTCAAAAATGCACTCCATGCTCAGAATAAGGCTTCTAATGGGTAAATTTAGAAAAAGATTTTACTTCTGACCAATCAGATACTTGAACACACTTTCTGATTGAAATGTTATATATTTGGAGCCAGATAAGCGATATAGGACCGCCATTATCATCTTCATTATATTTGCTCAGTATAGCAATGCGTCAAATAGGGCTGTATCTGATAAATGGTTTCGTGTATCTATTTACCTAACGATGGAAATGATACTTATACTTATATTCAACGTCCATTTTTCAGCTCGACTTTTCGAAGAAAAGGCTAGCTATACTACTCGCCTCGGCGTTGGTGTCACACATTGGTTAAGTTTGTTGTACCAATTCACTTATTTGTCACAACCATTACATATATTGCTTTGAAACTTACAACACTTATTCACCATCATTACCTCCATCAACAGACAAGAGTACATAACTCTGTCAAGGGTTTTCTATGATTTATGGCTCTCTTTCGATTCAGGTATTTTGGTTAAGATTTTTGTATCAATTCACTTTCTTGTCAAAACCATTACAGATATTGCTTCGAACACTTTCTCAACATCATAACATCAAGAAACAGACAAGAGTACATACATTTGTCCATGATTGTAGGAATTAAGGCCCCTTTTAAACTTAGAATTGTGGTTAAGTTATTCGTATCATCCTACTTGTTGTCAACACCATTAGAGACATAGCTTATACACTTAAAGTTCTTATTTACCATCAAAACCTCCACCAACAGACAAGAGTGCATAACTCTGTCAATAATTATGGCCCTTTTTTTTATTTAGAGTTTTGGTTACGTTATTCAAAACAATTAGAGATATAGCTTAAACACTTACAATATTTGTTACCATCATTACCTCCACCAACAGCCAAAAGTACATAATTCAGTAAAGGTTTTTATAAACATTATGACCCTTTTTCGACATATACAGTACTTTGCTTATAAATAACATAAAAGTACTTGGTTTTGTTTTCTGTACCACCCACACAAGTTTTCTTTTATTGGCGAGCACAAACAAGTTCTTGGTTTTTTTTTCTAATCATTACTGCTATGTATGTTATCTTTAGAAATTATAAGTGTTGTTTCAACCTCCCATTCTTTCTCGGACTTTTACCGTTCACTGTAAGCAAGGCATGTCTCGGATTGTCTGATGGCATTGCTCGCCGAGCGTTCATGTTTCTACTCATTACTGAAACGTATAAGTAATGTTTGAAACTTATGAATAATGTCGTAGAGGGAGAACCTTGTATATTTCTCGGACTTCTTTGTTGACTCTGTAAGCAAGACGTATTGTCGTCTGGTTCCCGATATTGATGATTTTTGTCAACACCGTTTAGGACGGGAATCAGACTTTATTGGTATAAGCATTAGCAAATTAGAAATATAAACATCTCACAGACATTTCTCTCTTTCCCAACACTGATGTATGTGTCATCCGAATATTGCAATGAACATTATGCTCGATGTATATATTGGTGGTGGTTTTAGTTCGAATATTTTATAGGTCGACAGAGACTTCGCTTTCCCACATACAACAATTCTGCGGCAGACGACTTTGGAAACATCGTAATAAAACATGAATAATTTCCATAAAAGATAGCTTAATTGTTAAATAAAGTTGAACAAATTGTGGCCAAAGGTGAAATTGCTCATAATGACGCACAATGTTTTCAAAAGTCGTCTGCTGCTTTTGCGTCAACATGTGTCTGCATGTGGGAAGGGGTTAAATAGGAGCATAGTTCGTTCATCAAAGATTCGCTATAAACTATATGTTTGCATTTGAAACTGTCAAAACACTAATAATTTATTAGAATGGTTTTGATACAAATAATTGAAAACACGCTTGGAAAGGGACACACGCGCTGTTTTAAAATTACCTCAGCTACAAAGGCGTCAACTACCGTGTGTATGAGGGGATTTACTCCCTTTTTTCTAATCATTACTTTCATGTATACATATTTGAGCCGTCTCGCAATAAAACCAACATTGTGGACTCTGCGTAAAGTATCGACTCGGATCAGCATAATCAGGCCGCGGAGGCTTACCCGGATAGACACTTTTCGCCTCCTGTGGATTTCTTGTTTCAGGAATCATTACTCTATACCTATATCCCCCTGAAACGGTATGTGTCTGCCCGGATCAGTTTGCGTGGACTGCGCATGCTGATCTGGGTCGATACTTTACACAGAGTCAATACTGTTGGTTTACTCGAGGGACGGTTCATGTTTAATGTTTGGAAATGATGCAGATATTTTTCGGACAACATCACATTTTACTCGTATTTTTTTGATATCCGCTAAGCAAGACATACTGTCGTTTTGTTCCCGTTTTTCGCATAATTTACTCGAACATCTTCGATGTCTGGAAGCAACTCATATTGTTGTCTGGTTCCACGTTGTCACGTTACGTGGGTCATTTCACGTTTATGTTTCCGATCATTACTGGAATGTATATCTAATGGTATTTTGAAATGATGAGTGATTTCGTCTGATCATTTTATTCTATTCAACTCGGACGTTTCGTTCACCGTAACCAATACATTTAAACACTTTCCCACATACACAAAATATGCAGCAGACGACTTTGAAAACATACCCCAAAAACAATTGGAAACTCCCTTTTAATGAAAGTACATAATTGAATAGAGTTGAAAACATGGTGACAAAAGAAGAAAGTGCTCGTTTTGAGCAATATCTTCTTTTGCCAACTTGTTTTCAAAAAGCCATCTGCTGCAGAAGCACCATGAAGGTAAAGGTTAATCCACTGGATCTCAGTTTCTCCATGACTGGGTTTATCATGATTCCAATCATTACCGGGCATTGCATGTGTAATGCTTTGGAAATGATAAGTTATATCGTCTGCTCACAATCTTCTATTTTTCTCGGAAGTCTTCATTTCTTGGTTGATTGGCGTCTGGTGTCCGGTCTTTCCTATGACGTGGGATATTTGACGTTCATGTTTCTAATTATTTCTGGAATGTAGACACAATGATTGAACCATGAGTAATACGTCTGCCAACAACCTTCTTTTTTATTCGGTCTTCTTCGTTCTCCCTTAGCAAGTCTGATTCGCGATACAAATGATATTTGTCAACACTATGTGGGACGGGAATCAGACTTTATTGCCGTGCGAGTATTTCAAAATTAGAAAAATACAAATATAACAGAGGTTTTTACTTCTCTGTCTAAACGCGAAAACTTATGTCAATTTAATATCACAATCAACATACTAATACGTTGTTGTATTGGCGGTTTTTATATTCGGGTTACGTTTTCGGTCGACAGTTTATCTGCTTTAATATAATAAATGAGACGTACCGCGAGAAAACCAAGATGATGGCCTCTGCGTAATATATAGACCCGGATCAGCCTGCGCCGAAACATTCCGTCTCAGTGGGATAGAGGTATAAAGTAATGATTCCTGAAACAGAAAATCCACAGGAGGAGAAAAGTGTCTATCCGGGTAAGCCTGCGCGGCATGCTTAGGCTGATCCGCCTCGATCCTTTACGCAATGTTGGTTTTCTCGCGGGACGGCTCATATCATATATTACTCAAAAGTTCATGAAATCCTTATAATGAAGGAAAGGTATCTCTTTCAAAGTAATTTAATTAGGATTAGATGTAAAGGCTGTTTATTGATAGTTATTGAATTTACATATTCGAAACGGATTATCAATCAGCGATTACTACGGGTGTACCGAGCGGTTCTAAAGGGTTATCAGCATGCCGTTCGATAAGCCACATTTAAATGATGCATATTTTATATAATAGTAGAAATACGTCTATTTAAAAGGGCGTCGCAAATCATTACCTGAAGTAGTTTCTTAACAATTTTATTTTCTCCCATTTTTCAACTATTTCACGTCGCTAAAAGAATATATAGTTAATTTAAATTGTACTCTTTCGGCATGGAACACAATTGGAACGTTGATATCGGCTCGGTATGAGCATTTTTAAGTGTCGTTAAACTGAATAAGTTGTCCAAATACAGCTACTATAGAGCAATAAAACTACTGTTTCTCTTTGATAGTCTGTTAAGTAATGGTGTACGCTAGAACGGCATATGCCTTTTAATATCTTTAAAATATTTATTTTTTCTATTGGCATGTGAATCGATGAAGCTGTGAGCGATTTTTAAAAATTATTAACGCTGCATAGGCGAAGTACTGAGATTGAATGCGTAGATTAACGTTGCATAGGCGAAGTAGCGAGATTGAATGCGTAGACTAACGCTGCATAGGCGAAGTACTGAGATTGAATGCGTAGACTAACGCTGCATAGGCGAAGAAGCGAGATTGAATGCGTAGATAAACGCTTTAAACATTAAAAGAAACAGTTGTGCGAACGCAACTTAGGGTTCTCAGAGATTATGTAAGATGGGTTTCAATGTCAGGATTTTAAAGCTCCGTACTTATGAAATGCAAGTTTAAAATTAAAAAAATGCATTTTATTAACAAGCAAACTTTTGAATTTCGCGATGAATACTATTGAATTGTATAAAAGCAAGTTGTTAAATCATCCGGCAAGAAAAAAATCGAAATTAGCAGACGATAAAACCAGATGCAAACACTGAATGCATACAAATATTGGAAGTCAGATACACCGTTGTAAATACGTACTTACATGATATGAAGCATACACGCTGTTTTGTGCACGACATAAGAATTTTAGTCGTTCCACGAGAAAAACAACATTGTTTAATCTGCGTAAAGTATCGTCCCAGATCAGCCTGAGCATGCCGCGCTGGCTCATCCGAGCAGATACTGCTGTGTAATTTCTACTTCAGGAAACTTTACTCTATACCTCTATCCCCCTGAGACGAAATGTGTCGGCCCGGATAAGTCTACGCGGACAGAGCAGGCTGATCTGGGTCGATATATCACGCAGATTGTGGGTTTTCTCGTGGAACGGCTCATGTGTAGTACATTGAAGGCATTTCCTCATTACTTGTAACGAGACTTCATTACTTGTAACGAGACTTCATTACTTGTAACGAGACTTCATTACTTGTAACGAGACTTCATTACTTGTAACCAGACTTCAGCTTATCGACCAGTTTAACAACTATTTTAATTGTAACAGATATACAAGCAGGGTAAACTCTATGGTGTCAAATATCTCATTGGTCAGAAACAATGTTTTTTCTCGAAACTGACCAATCATATTACTTGTTTGGAGCACGGGGTTCCTTCCTGTGCACAGATACCGTTTTATAGTTTCGGGCCATGGTTTTTATTCGTACATTTATCAAAGATTTGTATATCTTTTTTCAATATTTTCTATCTAATTTCAAGAACAGCTGGGATATAGTATGGTATAAGTTGCTTTCTATTTAGTATTTCAAGTTTTCAATCATCGTTTTAACTCATAATGGTACTAAAAACATTTTAAAAGAAACATATGAAACCTTTGACCTTGGTTAATTTAAGCACAGACAGAGGGGTGGGACAACACAAACTCAATAATTGTGTTGGTAATTCATTCTGCTGGTAGCAACGGCTATTGGGTGAAGGAAAGTGTCAGACTTTTATCAGACACTTTTGACATTTGAATGTATGCATTAAAAATGTGATCACTAACAAACTCTAATGCACGACACTGACAGATCCTTGCATACAATCAGAACGCAATGACGTCTACATTTAACTATACGTTTCTTTCTTCACAACACTTATAATCTGTTAAGCTTTAAACCTTTTCCACACACACACACACACACACACACACACATATATATATATACGCTTTCTGACGTCTTTGCAGCAGATTACTTTTGAAAACATTGTGGCAAAAGAAGGAATTGTTCATAATGATCAATTTCTCCCTTTGCTATAGCGTTTTCAGCTCTTTTCAATAAAAAATCATCTTCTCCAGATGTGTTGTAGTTATACATGTGTGTTGGCAATGGTAGATGATGTAATAGTATCTATTATTTGTTATGGTTTTAATTGTAAAATTACCAGCAACTTGTAATAAGGG
>JAUELF010234375.1:0-13209 GCA_031471495.1 Clinocardium nuttallii
CATTGTGGTAAAAGGAGATATTGCTCATCATGAGCAATATCTCCTTTTACAACAGTGTTTCAAAAGACCACCTGCAGCATGTAAGTGAGAATGGTTTACAAATCTGTAGCATCAAGGTAATGTTTAGTGCAATATGAGCCGTCTCGCAAGAAAACCAAAAATGTGGTCTCTGCGTAATGTATCGACCCTGATCAGCATAAGCTTGCCGCGCAAGCTAATCCGGGCAGACACTTTAAGCCTCTTGTGTATTTTCTGTTTCAGGAATCATTTCTCTATGTATACCTCTATCGCTCTAGACGGAATGTGTCGGCCTGGGTCAGTCTGCACATTATAGCACAGGCTGATCTGGTTGATGTATTACGCAGATGCCATAATGTTGGATTTCTCCCAAGACAGCTCATATTATCTTTACTACAGGGCCTGTGCCGAGAAACCAGGGTGTTTTGAGGGTGTTGGAGTATCTAGCACACATGATAGACTATGAAAACAGTGTCAGGGAGGCATTGGAGTATCTACTAGAGCTGACAAAATCTGATGAAGGGCTGCATTTAGATCCAAGGTGAGTACCCTAACAATTTTGTTCTTGTTCTACACTACATGCATAGTATTACAGTACTGCACAATTTTCAGCTAGTCTGTTTTTCGAAGAAAAAAGTTGGGCTATTGTGAAACACTTGGCGTCGCCGTCGTAAACAAACTTTAACCTTACCTCTTAACTTAAAACATTCAACATTTACAAAGAAACTTACATGTAGGAACAATACAATTTTCTCGGGCTTTACTAATTATTAAGTAATGTCCCTTTTTGTCTAAGAAAGACAGACAAGCATTGGCAATAAGTATATAATTGATAGATGACCATAAGTATATAATTGATGTATGGCCATAAGTATATAATTGATGTATGGCCATAAGTAAATAATTGATGAATGGCCATAAGTATATAATTGATATATGGCTATAAGTATAGAACTGATGTATGGTCATAAGTATAGAATTGATGTATGGCCATAAGTAAAGAATTGAGGTATGGCCATAAGTATAGAAATGACTTATGGCCATATTTAAATAATTGATGAATGGTCACAAGTATATAATTGATGTATGGCCAATTTAATAAATTGATTTATGGCCACAAGTAAATAATTGATATATGGCCATAAGTAAATAATGGATGTATGGCCATAAGTATAGAATTTATGTATGGCCATAAGTATATAATGTATATATGTATGTCATCAGTTTTAGCTCTCACCATGTCAGTTTTGTATATTTTGATTTATATTATTCTGTCACTCACAGGGGAAAGAAGCTGGTTGCCATGGCAATGAAAAACAACCTTCCAGACAAAGAGATCCAAATTGTTGGATGTAAGGTGCTCAACAGTTTAATAATGACTGGTAAGATTGCACTATTTGATAAGATGTCGGCTGCAAATGTGTTGTATGTGGGAAAGGGTTAAAACTCACTGAAATATTCATATTGCAATTTAATGGAGGCTAAGGTTCTTATTAACCCGTTCCAAAATACAACAAATCTGCAGCAGACAACTTTGTAAACATACAGAAACAAATTTAGAAACTCAATTTAAATTAAAGTACATGTACAATAATTAAATGGATTTTAAAAACATGGTGACAAAAGGAGAAATTGCTTGTTTTGAGCAATTTCTTCTTTTGACGCCATGTTTTCTAAAAACCGTCTGCTGCAAAGGCATATGAAAGCATTTGATTTTATATTTTTTTCCATGAAAGGTTTTCAAAGCAGATTATTCTAAATTCATGATAACAGCCGTTCCATTAGAAAACCAACATTATGGACTCTGTGTAATGTATGAACTCAGATTAGCCTGCACAGTCTGCGCAGGTAATCCAGGCAGACATTTTCTATTATAGGGGGGGAAAGATATAGAGTAACGATTCCTGCAATGCATGCTTAGGCTATTCCGGGTCAATACTTTACGTGAAGACCACAATCTTGGTTTTCTCGTAAGTCGACTCATATTAAGTAAAACATTTGGAAAGCTTTTAATTTAACTTTTACCAGGTTTTCACCGTACAAAGAGCAATATTGGTAAAGGCTTGGTCCCCCTTTTGTGAAAGTTTTGGAATAAAATTGAAGGGGTTTGGTCTTTGAGACGAGAACCAGCAATGTTTGAGTATGCTCCTGAAAGGACTTTTTTGATGTTTAAATAAAACTTTTCCATGATTATTATTTGTGCCACCCTATACAGCATCTTTATCAAGATTGATAACCAGTCAAATTGGTGTATTTTAACCCTTTCCCTCATATGACAATTCTGCAGCAGACGACTTTGAACATATTTTGAAAAAATATAGAAAATCTCTATAATTGAATGGATAATCTATGACTAAAAGTTGAAAACGTTGTGGCAAAAGGAGAAATTGCACGTTTTGTGCAATTTCTTCTTTTGTCACTATGTTTTCAAAAAGCCGTCTGCTGCAGAGGCGTCAGAAAGCATCTATATGAGGGAAAGGGTTAAAAAGGAGTTATTCCCATTGACTAAACCCCAACTGCTTAGAATATCTTCTTAACCCTTTCCCTCATATAGACGTTTTCTGACGGAATCTGCAGCAGACAGCTTTTTTGAAAACATAGTGACAAAAGAAGAAATTGCACAAAACGTGCCATTTCTCCTTTTGCCACAATGTTTTACTCTTTCAGTCATAGGTTATCCATTCAATTGTAGAGATTTTCTATGGTTTGATAAAATATGTTCAAAGTCGTCTGCTGCATAATTGTTGTATGAGGGAAGGTTTTAATAGAAGAGTTAGTCGGTAAAACAAAATTAAATACACAAATATTAATTAGGAAACAGAAAGAACTTGATATTGATACTGCTTTTTCATTCTTTGTTTTTTAAAGGATTTAAGAAATTCCAGACCTCTTTAATGAGATCTTGAAAATTAATATTGCATTTTATTTAACTGGTTATGCACTTTTTTAACACTTAAAAAATCACTCTACCTGATCTGGGACTACTAATACAGGGAAGAGAAGCAAGTGCGATAAGCTATATCACGCTATATAATATGCTTGTCTTTCTTATCAATCAATATTCCGCATTACCTGTACAATGTTTATCTACCCGCTAATTGAGGTTTACGTACACAAACAGTTTGTAAAGATGACAAGCAATTGGCACTTATCACACTCGGTATTAGTAGTCCCAGACCTGATTTAATTATTTTTCCCTTGCAATTTCACAATTACTGTTTTTCTCACATACAGGATTACTTAACCCTTTTCCACTTGCCAACATATTTTGACACATCTGTAGCATGTGACTTTTGAAAACATCTTGGCAAAAGTAGAAATTGCAAATATATGAGCAAACTTCTCTTTTTTTGTCACAATGTTTTTAACTCAATTTCATAGTTAAAATTTGGGTTACAGAGATTTTCTGAATTATTTTACCGAGATGTTTTTCAAAGTCAACTTCTTCAGATGTATTGTATGTTCAGAAAGGGTAACATAATAGGTTGTTACATCATATTACTAAAGAAAATGATTTAAAAATAATTTTGTTTGAACCCATTTTATCAGAATATATACTTCATTGATATTATATAGCCCTTGAAGAAGCAGGTGAGAGATTTAATTGAAGCTTGCTTTATCTGAATTCATCAAACATTTGTATTCTTCCCTTCTTTGCCAACTATCGCATGCTGAGTTAAATAGACTAGAGAGTTTTCATCAAGATTGTGAAATTTCTGATATACATGTACTTGCCTGATCCTTCTAAATTACAATGACTTATTCTCTACCGCAGACTTTGCGGATCATATTCTGAGTAACGGCCTTCATCCCAATTCCCCCTTACAGCAAATCTGCAGCAGACGACTTTAAAAACATCTCGCCAAAACATGGAACATTTCTTTTAATGAAAGTAGTGTAACTGAAAAATCGAAAACATTGTGGCAAAAGGAGAAATTGCTCGCCACAAGCAGTTTCTCCTTTTGTCACAATGTTTTCAAAAGTGGTCTGCAGTAGAGGTGTCAGAAAGCATCTTTATTACGTGGGAGTGGGTTAATCCATTATGTATACCAATTACTTAATAGAACGGTGATTTCTGGAAAACCAATCTTAAACCCCGCACCTTTCCCGCATCACATGTATTTTTTTAGCAACTTGAATCCGTCGACTTCAAACCCATCTAGGCATGAATATGAAACAAAGTTACATATTAACCCTTTCCCTCATATAGAAGATTTTTGACGCCTCTGCAGCAGACGGCTTTTTGAAAACATAGTGACAAAAGAAGAAATTGCCCAAAACCAGCAATTTTTCCTTTTGCCACAATGTTTTCCACTTTTAGTCATATGAGGTTATCCATTCAATTAAAGAGATTTTCTATTTTTTGACAAAATATTTTCAATGTCGTCTGCTGAAGATGTGTTGTATGTGGGAAAGGGTTAACATAATTATTATACATTCGGGGAAAAACCCCATCTGAGCATCCATGCTAGATAATCCAAGTACATTGTAGATACTCATTTACAGAAAGTTTTTATGACTTATTAGTGGACTGTACAAAGCCAGATCAGACTGCACAGATGTGCCTTTTTTTGCACCTTTCCTCATGCACTGTTTCATATAAAATAATTTTCATGAAGAAAAAAGACTCATTCTTTTTCAAAGATGGTCGCTTCAGTTGTCTCAAAGATGTTCTCTTCAGTTGTATTAAAGATGTTCTCTTCTGTTGTCTCTATCAGTGAACATTTTGAACTTAGTTTAAGCAGAGTACCAGTACTAATCTGTTAAGTCTTTCCGACAAACAGCAAGTCTGCAGCAGACGACTTTGTGGACATTCGATGCAGAAGTATTCTAACTACTTTTATTGGAAGTATAATTATTATACCCCAAAAAACAAAGTTTTAGGGGGGTATATAGGAGTCACTGTGTCCGTCGTCTGTCGGTCGGTTGGCTAGGCGGCCGGAAGCCATATTTTGTCCGGCCTATTAGAGGTCAATGGTCAAAATGAGTACTATTTGAAAGGACTGTACCTTGTCTGGCCCACATTTCAACAATGCATCATAGGATTTCAAAGAAACTTGACACAAACATTCACCATGATGCGGTGGTGTGTCGTGCACAAGTCCCAGGCCTGAACCTCAAAGGTCAAGGTCACACTTAGAGGTCAAAGGTCAAAATGAGTACTATTTTAAAGGACTGTACCTTGTCCAGCCCACATTTCAACCATACATCATAGGATTTCAAAGAAACTTGTCACAAACGTTCACCATGATGAGTGTGGCTTGTACCTCAAAGGTCAAGGTCATGGTCAAAATGAGTACTGTTTGAAAGGACTACCTTCTTTTACCCTTTCATGGCCCTTTTACTAATTAAGTTATTGGTGAGTCAAGGTGCTGTTTTGGGGGTATTTATCATCTTCAGTGATAGTTGGCTCTATTTTATAGCATGTAAATATGTTAATTGCAAACTTTCATAGGCCAAAATAAGGAAAATATCTATACATGTGTTATGAAAGTTTTGTTATTGTATAGAGTTGAAAACATTGTTGCAAAAAAGGAAAAGCTCATCACGAGTAATTTCTCCTGTACCCACAATGCTAACTAAAGTTGTCTTCATTTGAGAAGGGTATTTGTTTATTTTGCTGTGTTCTTTAGTTCTTTATGCAAGACGGTTTCTGTGAGTGTTAGTCTTCTTGAGATTTATTTCAGTTAACCCTTCCTTCCCCTCATACGACAATTCTGCAGCAGACGACTTTGAACATATTTTGTCAAAAAATAGAAAATCTCTTTAACTGAATTGATAACCTATGACTAAAAGAGAAAAACATTGTGGCAATAGGAGAAATTGCTCGTTTTCTGCTGCAGAGGCGTCAGAAAGTGTCTAAATGAGGGAAAGGGATAAGAAGAGCTAATAAAAGCATTATGTGACTTTCAGAAGTTTCAAAATCAATGGGAACTCTGCAGCAGACATCTTTGAAATCCTCTTGGCAAAACAAATGAAGTAAACTCTTATAATCAAAGTATAATAATTGAATGAAGTTGAAACCATTGTGGCAAATGACGAAATTTGCTCATCATGAGCAGTTTCTCTTTTTGCCACAATATTTTCAAAAGAATCTGCTGCTATTGCATCAAAAAGCATTCTATGAAAAGTTAAACATACTGCAACTCCTCCAGATGCTTTAAAGATTCTTTAACGCTTTCTGATGCCTCTGCAGCAGACAGCTTTTTGAAAACAAAGTGGAAAAAAAAGAAATTGCTCAAAACAAGCAATTTCTCCTTTTGTCAGAATGTTTGTCATTTTTGGTCATAGGTTATCCATTCAATTATAGAGATTTTCTTTTTTTTTAACAAAATATATTCATCTATAAAAGTGGTCTGCTGCAGAATTGTTGTATGAGGGAAAGGGTTAATAATGAAACAAGGGTATATCCTTAATAGACTGTGCAGACTGCATGTCGATCTCAATCGTCACAAATCAATAAATCACACACAAGTCAATTTTACTATGACATTGCTAGACCTATTCTTGTTATATTGCAGCTGATGTGGATGATGTCTTGTTTTCCGCGGAGGTGATTGCCGTTATACCCCTGTCTATGGAGGTAAGATGGCTTATCAGCATTCCAATGTCATATTTTGCAGGAATCTGCTGTGGCTAAGTTGTTAGCTTTGGGATTTGGAACAGGGCATTCCGGATTCAATCCCCAGTTGAGGAGATCCTTTGGGCAAAACACATTTCCTAGCCTAGGACTGGTTTGTTTACCTAGGGATCATGAAAAGTGAATTGTTGCCATTAATATAGCTGATATAATCTTGAAACTGGCTTAAAACCCCAATAAAAAAAATTGCAGAGGTATCAAAATGCATCTTTTATAGGAAAGGGTTAACCCATTGCCACATACAACAAATCTTCAGCTTGGTAAAAATTGTAGGTAAATTAATAACGAAATTATGATTTTCTAATAGAGTTGAAACCATTGTGGTAAGAGGAGAAATTGCTCATTATGAGCAATTCCTCCTTTTGCCACTCTGTTTTCAGAAGTCGTCTGCTGCAGAGGTGTAAGAAAGCATCTACAGGTGGAAAGAGTCATATTAATTACTCTCTTTCCAGCTGAAAATAAAAAAGGCCTAATAAATTAACAAATCATATCCCCCATATCTTGGTTATAAACACTTGTTCATGTGACTGTAATTGTATATTGACAGCAAATGTAAATTAATGTTATTCCTCATGCTGTACAATATCTGTACCTGAGAGAATATAGGTACATGTAATTGCATAGATCTATATGGGAAAATATTGTGTAGGAGCTTGCGAAAGCAGAACTCCGCCGAAGTAACGGGTCCCAACACAATAGTTTCCCGTAATCATGCAATAACCTATTTATTGTATAATTTGATAATGGCTATTTAAAATGTGTCATTTTCTTTGTTTGAAACACTTCACTATTTAGAAAATTAACACGTTTTTTATTGTTTAGATGAATAAACATTAACGACCTATATAATTATACTGTCCTTTCCTTTGGTTGCTAGGCTCATGGAAAATAAATATACATGTAATTTACGAACTGCCATTGTTGTTCTCTACTTGAAATTTAATCTTCAACAAATTTATGTGTAATGCTTTTTCTAACAGTGTTTTTCATAAAGAACTTCTGTATTATCTTATTCTGGTATTAACACCTAGATATTTGTGTTCTGTATTACAACTTAGACGTCTACAGATTTTTATAGCATGTCATGTACAAGGGATTTACCATTGTTAGCTGGTCTCTAAACTCATCCTAGTTTGGATGAGAGCTCTCTGTAACGTTACTGTATGGAAATAGTTTCTCCTTAGCAGCACATGAAAAAGATCTGAGTGCAATATCAACCCATGCAATATCGATAAATACTGCATCCTTTTTCGAAATGGAAAATAGAAGGAAAAGTATACAATAAATAAAGATACTGTTCTGTTAAATCATACCTGATATGTTTATTTTTCAGAACCATAAGCTAGATCCAGAAGTACAGCTAGCAGCAGCAACTTTACTGATGGCCATGGCTGCAAACGGTAAATAGAGCTTCCTCCATGATTTTAATTAACACTTTTCTACTATCAACTAATCTGAAGCAGACAACTTTGAAAACATCAACACAAAAAAGGGTTATCTATATCATTAAATGTACATGTATAATGAACAAATTGTGTAAAACCAATTTTGCAAAAGGAGAAAACTACTTATCTTGAGTAATTTCGCCTTTTGCCACAATGTTTTCAAAATTTGCCTGCTGCTGCTGAATTTTTGAGTGGGAAAGGATTAAAGACATGTAAGTATGTACAATGAGTCAGATGGGCTACACTTCTAGTTTTTTGTCAGGCGTTTTAAATATACTTTACTATATGCTGTAAAAGAAATGTCCTCAAGTGTTGACACCAAGCAAGTGAAAGGACAATGTTCAACTATAAACTTAAAGAAAGGAGAGTGAAGAATACAAAACAGGGAAAACATGGGCCAAAAGAAGCTTTAACCGTGTGTGTTATATAACATTTCTTAACAGTCCACCTCGGTGGTGAAGTGATAGATCGTCCGCCTTGAGTGCAGGTTCAATCTCCGGTCGGGTCATACCAAAGACTTAAAAAATGGTAGTAATAGCTGCCCTCCCTGGCGCTCAGGTTTGCAGGGTTTGCATCACGACTGACTGGCTGCTGTAAGGATAAATGGACCTGTAGTACTGGTAATTTACCCAGGAAACTCCATGGTATAACTGAACACTTATTGAAAGCGGCGTAAAACACCAAACAATCAATCAATCATTCTCAACAACCTGATTTGATTGATTGGAAATGTACTCACTGTGTGTGTGGATGTTACTTTACAGTGACTTAAAGGCCTGTGGGGTTGGGTGTTGTTTCACAGTACTTTTCTGTATTATTTATGTTAAATAATGCACATGTCACATTATTCGAATATTGACTCTTAACTTACTTGCAGGTTTAGCAGGAACTGTGATCGGTCAATTAGGCGGGGTCCATGACATTTTGATCTCATTGAGAACTCATCCCAACAATCCGCAGCTGTGTAGCACTTGTCTCAATGCGTTCTGGGAACTCACTGTTCACGGTTAGATAGCATTTTTCCTGATACTAACCACCTTTGACACCCCCTCATCATCCTACAGCAGATTCTTTTTTAAACATCGAAGGAAAAGAGCAATGGCTTAAGACAAGAAATTTCTCCTTTGTCCACAATCTATCAAAATTAGTACACGCTTTTGGAATTTGAGAAATAGCTCATTATTAAATTGGTTTTGAAAAGTTGATTGTTCATAGACATTTATAGTTATTTATAGTAGGAAAAGGGTTAAGTTAGTTCTTATCCAATGTTAATCAAACTTGTTAACCCTTTTCCTAATATAGACGCTTTCAGACGCCTTTGCAGCAGACAGCTTTTTGAAAACATAGTGACAAATGAAGAAATTGCACAAAACGTGCAATTTCTCCTTTTGGCACAATGTTTTCCACTTTTGTCATAGGCTATCCATTCAATTAAGGAGATTTTCTATGGTTTGACAAAACATGTTCAAAGTTGTCTTCTGCAGAATTGTTGTATGAGGGAAAGGGTTAATAAAGAAAAGAAGAATATTATTAAAAAAATAATCCTACAGTGATTTCGCAACTTGACAGCTGTAGAGTCATCATAAGCTGTACTTTCAAGAAAAGTTTTAAAATGTTTTTAATATTATTACAGGACAACAGCCAGTGGCGAAATTACGCTTAGAACTACACAATTTTTAGATCAGTTGAGGAGAAATCCCACTTTAAAAATCATGAGAGATGAGTTAGTATCGTTGCTTCAAGATCAGCTGGAGAAGATTGGAATTCCACCGGTATGTACTCTATCTATTAACCCTTTCCCTCATACGACAATTCTACAGCAGACGACTTTGAACATATTTTGTCAAAAAATAGAAAATCTCTTATAATTGAATGGATAACCTTGAAATTGCAGGTTTTGTGCAATTTGTTCTTTTGTCACTTATAATGTTTACAAAAAGCCATCTTCTGCAGAGGCGTCAGAAAGCGTCTATATGAGGGAAAGGGTTAAATAGATACAGACTATAACATCTTATCAAAACCTTCTCATTATCAAGTCATAAGATGGACAATTTACGATAATGAGTAATTGAGTATGATGCAACTTTAACCATTCCCACATATTTTTGGCTATTATGCAGCAGACTGTTTTTGAAAAATAATGGCAAAAACCCCAATAATGAGCAATTTCTATTTTAATCCACAAAGTTTTTAAATCTATTTCATTTTGATAAAACTATTAAAATATACCTTCATTTACAAAGATTTCGCATATATAATAGCAATTAAAGATGTTTTCAAGGTTATCTGCGTCAGACTTGTTGTATCTGTACACAGATAGTAGTGGGTAATGAAAATATTGGTTAATGAATGGTTAAACTATGTGTGTGAAATTTAGTGATAATTCGGTTAATAAAGAAACAGGTAGACACAGACATACCCAAACTAGTACAGAATGGTACAAAATACCAGAGGATAAGATAACGTGGAGTATTCCCTCCAAAATATCTTTCTTATTACTCAACAAAACCCTTTGTTATGGCAACTCAAAAGAATCATCTCACTGAGAGGAATCTTTTGAGTACCCACAACATAGGGCTTAAGTGTCAAACAATGATTTTGGAACATGGAAAATGCCCCTTATCTACAAACAACATAGGATTGTGAGTGTCAAATAAAAGGATTTAAGAACATGAAAAATCTAGATACAAGTAACTCTTTTCCTGATTGGCTATTTTAGACACTTACAAATATTGAAAACTGACAGAACTTAAGACAAGGTGTGAAATTCTGAAATACTCATTCAATGATATACTTTGGGTACTGTAAAAGATTTATCGGTAAGAGAAATCTCTTGTAAGTGACAATATGGGGTTTAATCCCCCATAAAACAAATATGCAGCAGTTGAGTTTGAAAAATGTTGGTTAAAAATATAAAAGCTCTCAATAAATAAAGAACACTAATTATTATTGAATTTAGATGAAAACATTGTGGCAAAATGAGAAATTCCTCATAATGAGCATTCTAATTTCTGACAAAAATTAAACCCTTTTCCGCATATAGACACTTTCTGACGCCTCTGCTGTAGATAATTACTTTTGAAGCATTGTGACAAAATGAGAAATTGTTCAAAGTCATCTGCTGCAGATTTCTTGTATATGAGAAAGGGTTAAAGTGTTTGAAAACTTTATAAGTCATAACCTTGGAGTCTGTAAAAGCCTACTATATCGGTGAACGGGTTACAGATTAAACCATGTACAGGTATGAGCATGTCCATGCAAAATGTAATTTACACAGCTTTTGTGAAAATCGTACATCCTGGTCATGCAGTCTGGTTGAGTGAGTCTATATCTTTCACAAATCACATACAGGAGCTTTATATAAGTTTCTGATAAACTGTGTTGATTCAGAAAAGACTGTGAGACTTCACAGGCTGATCTGAACCTATACTATAGTATTCACACAATATTTACTTGAACCTTAATTACACATGGACAGGATCGTATGATGTGTTCCATTTTCTCAATCCATGATTTCACCTTGATAATATAATGTCTCCCCTGTCATATAACATTATCTTCCATTACTACAGGGAAGAAAACTTAAAATTTAATCTTGTGGTTAAACCCTTATACACACAAATAAAATCCACAGCAGAAGAATTTCAAAACATCAATCCAACATTTCAGAAAACATACACAGATAATAGTCAAAATACTGAATAGAATTGAAAACAATGTGATAAATGGAGAAAATGTCATTAGCAAATTTTCCTTTTGCCACAATGTTTTACAAATTAGTCTGCCGCAGATTACAATGCATCTGCATCAGGTGAGTTTTAACAAGAGGCCAAGTATGGCAATGGAGCCATTTGGCAAAGCTTAAATCACTTTAGCCATATACAGCAAAACCGCCCCGCCCACTGGCATACCTGTTTCGGGACTAATCAAGAGTGCTTGAAGGAATGAATCTCCTACAGGGTCACCAAAGTAACATTTCTACAAAATTATTTGAAAATCCATCAAGCAGTTTGGAGAAAAAGATATTTTAAGTTTTCACTAAAGCAAATACACTTCAACTGGCAGCCATGTTTTAAGACTTATCAATATAGCTTGAAGGAATATGAGGGTTACACAAGGCACATTTCTACAACATTATTTGAAAATCATTATTTCATAGGAGAAGATTATTAAAAGTTTCACTAAAGTCATGTATATTAGGTAAAACTGCTCTGCTCCGCCTATAATGAACACTTTCTCCTTTAGCCACAATGCTTATAACCTATTAAATGATAACTTTAATTTACCGAATTTTTCCTTATTTTTTGTTATCAAAATTGTCTACAGCATGTTGCTTGATGTATGTGGGATAAGATTACAAAAGTGACTACCAAGCTAAAACCATAGATAAACTTGTAGATCCCATTAGCAATTTCATCATACAATAAATGTTACCCTGTCTGACCTCAACATTAAGTGATATGACTGAGTCTGACTTTCACAGACTTTTATCTACATTTATCTTGATTAGGCAAGTGATATGACTAGTTTGACCATGACATAATTTATCTACAATCAACCTTGTCCTAATGTGGCTTCTGAACACAGTTCAAGTTGCTTTGGCTATTCTTCAATTAGCTGCTTATTACAAGTTTGCCACTATACAGAGGTAACGTTCTGCTAACACAAGATTGACTGTATTCTTGAAACTTTTTCCACATACAGCAAAACTGCAGCATACAACTTTGAATCTATTTAGGCTCAAGTTTCAAAAATATAGATATATATGGAAGTGTTATTATTCTATAGACAGTATAGAGTTGAAAACAATGTTGCAAAAGAAAAAAATTCATCATGATGAGCAATATCTCCATTTGCCAGTCTTCTTCAGAGGTGTCAGAAAGTGTCTGTATGTGGTAATGGTAAACCCTTATTAACCCTTTCCCTCATACGACAATTCTGCAGCAGACAACTTTGAACATATTTTGTAAAATAAATAGAAAAGCTCTATAATTGAATGGATAGCTAAAAGTGGAAAACATTGTGGCTGAAGGAGAAATTGCACGTTTTGAGCAATTTCTTCTTTTGTCACTATGTTTTCAAAAAGCCGTCTGCTGCAGAGGCGTC
>JAUELF010234386.1:0-13209 GCA_031471495.1 Clinocardium nuttallii
GAGAGAGAGAGAGAGAGAGAGAGAGAGAGAGAGAGAGAGAGAGAGAGAGAGAGTCATAAGTTCTGTTTCAACAGATATAATAACTTGTTATTAACATTAAACAATATTTGGTCTTCATGGAATGAAATAAATGTAAAATTGGTGCATTTGCATCCATATTATACCTTTAATACGTTTCTATTGAACCCTAGTGACCTCCAGCCGGCGCACACCAATGTTACGTAACTGATTAAAAGCAATGTCTTTGCTTAAATACGTACACTAGTAAGTTCTCGCCGTGTGTTTTACTCGCCATTTCGTCTGTCGTTAATACGACGTCACAACGTTATATCCTGTTATTTTAATGTTTGTAACAATTGCATGTACAGAAATATCGTAAAACCAAAAACGTCGTATCTAACAGAGACTTAAGCAAATCATGACGTCAAGAGGCGACGTGAAACTACTGGCAGTGATACAGTTTTGTGAAAAGCTCGGGAAAACGCCTACGCAGACTTTGAATATGACGAAAGAGTCCGGCAATAATTACAGCAGATCTCTGGTGTTTAAGTGACATGGACGATTTGAGGATCAGCGTTAGTCTATCGCAGACGATGAACGTTGTGGCCGTTCCCCGAATGTGAGGTCAATGCTGGTGCGGAAGGTTAGCAACATGATTCACGAAAACAGGCGGTTCACTGTTAGAATGTTAGCAGCTGAGCTTCAAACTTCAAAGGATTTTGTTCATATAATTATGAAAGAGGATCTTCTTATGATTAAAGTGTGTGCAAGACGGGTGTCGCGGTTATTATCTACGGAACATAAGACGAAACGGGTGTCGTGTTCCAGGGAATAACGTCAACAGTGACATAGGAGAATATAGCAGGCGCCTGGTCGCAATTAGTGCCTTTGCTTCAATCAATGTAAAATACTTTTTGTTCTTTGCATGCATTTCATAGAATTATCAGAGTAATAACAAAGAGATATTAAAGTTTGTATCAGAATAAGTAATTGTTTTTTTATATATATATTAAGAACGTTAGGAGAAATGTCCACGAACTTCGGAGACACCCCTCGTATATGGGAACACTTGTTCAAGCTCTGTCAATCGGTAAAATACACACACTACCATTGATGGAAGGGGTAGTTTTCACTATATTGTTATAGCTGAATTGTCTTTAAATCTTTTTGAACAAAATAGATAACAACATAGCGATCTGTGTATCCCCAATATGTAGAAAGAGTCAAATGAAAGCTAAACAATAACTAGTGTGGGTTTGGCTTAAGTAAGGTTATACTATTCCTTGCCGGTACTCATTAAGATTTTCTTTTATTGTCATTTGTTATCAATTCCATTTCCAACTCCGGTTCTATATCACGAAATTTCCGAATTATTCCTCCGAGTAAAAAAGTCAAAACATTTCTATGCAATATTAACCTTATCCATACTTGGGTGCATGTGCAACATACCTTAAGCTTAAACTCAAATGATAGCCTCTTAACAAACATCGATATCGTCCAACATATCTGTGCCTTAAAACACTTACACCTGTTTGTCTGACACTGTTTATTGCCTCGACTACAGTCTCAACTAACGAATCCTTGTCCACCAGAAGCTTATTTATTGACAGCTTGACGTTGTGGACAGAGATCATACAGATTCCTGGAATACTTTCTGCTTGC
The DNA here is from genome assembly GCA_031471495.1 of Clinocardium nuttallii. NCBI lineage: Eukaryota > Metazoa > Mollusca > Bivalvia > Cardiida > Cardiidae > Clinocardium > Clinocardium nuttallii. The sequence continues at coordinate 1,663 of JAUELF010234386.1, forward strand.
GAACGCAGGGACTCTCGTGCTTTTTTACTCAGAATAGAGATGGCTTAAAATTGCTGGTCTAGCTGTGAATAACGGGATGATGTAGGTTGTTGGCTGGCGGTAGTGGTAGTTGGTACTGACTGGTCTGTTGCCGATTTAAAACAATAGATACCACAGCTTATGTAACCCTTTATTTCACAATGATGTGATGTGTGATGAAGTGTGTGTGTGCACGGTAAGACTGAAAATATAGAGAAAGGGGAAATAATAAGTAAAGATTCAAAGAAAGTATATGTGTGAGTCTAAAGAACCATGACAATTGAACATGCACGTATCTGCAGCGTACAAGTAGCATGTCTGCGCTGCATAGATAAAAGTATCATAGGTTCGAGCCTGTTTGAGTACGAACACCTCTAAAACCAACGGCGTGTAAAGGTAATACACCAATTAAAACATTAATGCCTGCGATCACTGTACTATCACTATATATATCATTAGTACAAATGTAGAGTTGCAGTTTACAAATGAAATCACTTACGATCATGGTGTTTGGTGCTGATTAAACAAAACAAACGTTTGAACAACGAATGCAGCCCGGCTGCATACGACAATACAAAGGATAGTTTACATACAGGTCAAATTACGCTAAATAAATCCGCTGACATGCAGTACGACAATCTCCTTCGCGGAGTTGTCGTTCCTTACACTCACGCATACATCTCTGCAACAGGCTCATGGGCAGGAATCCTACCCAAACTTTTAAAGCGGAAGAATGTAGACTTTATTGTGCTGGTTTCAATAAAGTATCGATATGTTACGTGAAAAGGTCCCAAATGTGTATTTTCACAAAACACAAAAGAACATATTGACACAGTATCTCGGGTACTAGAAGAATACACTGATCTACGGGAACAGTACAGGTAGCGAGAATCTGTAGCTGACAGAGCGCAAGTAAATCATCATCAGATTGAAGTATTTCGAGGATTTAAGCTAAGATAATAGAGGAAGTAAGTCCTACCTTAGGATTCTCTCCGAACACTGCTTTATATGGGAACTGTTTTATTTCGACATGGTGGGAACAGTTCTTCTGCTGTTGTGTGTAAATTCGAGCCCCACTGACACCCAAAGGAACCTATATTGCGAAATTCAACAACCTTTGTCTTAGCCGTGTAGACTTCAAGTCCTACGTATTGACAGAAATCTTACAAATTATTTAACTATTTTGGAGGTCCCTTTGAAAGTTTCCCATGGTGATGATATAATCAGTAAACAAAAAAAGAAGTGTTCTTAAGTCGTACATTCTGCCTGCAATCACCATCTTTTTGTAAAAGAAAATCCGAGATATTCTAGAAATAGCGCCAAAACGGCCGGTTAATTGTTGTGGTCCTATCTTGAACCAAAGGAGATATCGAAAAGCAGCCACAGTATAAACACCACCCTTAATAACAGAGTAAATAGCTTTTAAGGATCTCAGTATTTTGCCATCTAGTCCCATTTTAAATAATGGGACTAGATGGCAAAATACTGAGATCCTTAAAAGCTATTTACTCTGTTTACTCTTTAAATAATGTTTACCATTATGCATTTCTATAGATTGAATCGAATGGCTTTTTAAGGTCTATAACTGTGCGTTTGAGATAAAAACAATTATCATCAATTCATGTATCTTCTCTTTCAGTTAAGACACTTCTATACATACATTTTACCCTGATTACCTATTAAAGTTTTTTCCCAATAATTATTGGGGTCACTGTGATTTCCTTTGTTATGTATTTTACAATTAACCCATGGGACAAGATTATAAGAACATATCCAGCATAAACACTTTGTTGAACATATCGGTTCCATGGCAAATTATTATATCGATAGATTCAATCGAATATTCGATTAAAGGTGTATCACTTTGGCATGATTCTTTATTTCGAGTTAATCGTTTAACAGCCGTTATGTCTTCCGCAGTGGTTATTGGTTATTCAATTCCTGAAACATAGGATTATCAATATCCAAGTCGCTCTCTTCATTAAACGCCTCAACTTCATTAATAAATGCAGCTCTAATATCATTAAATACGTCAGAAAAACACGATTTGAATTCTTTCATGGGTATGTCATTACCTAACACTGTTTTTTGTTGTTTTAAAGTATTCCCAAAATATCCATTGCCTGCTTTATTTGGTAAGCACACTTCTTTTTGCGCACAGTGTATTTGTGCACCTTTTTAACATCACATAATTATTCTATTTGTATCAGATTTATAATTATTAAAAGTGTACAACACTTGTTTGTATGCCCATATGGTCCCTATACATTCTGCATCAAACCACTTATTATCAGGATTTGACCTGTGATAATTAATAGAAGTATATTTGGACATTAAAGTAGCTATATTTTTATTTTTAATTTAAAAAAGTAATACCATACTGTCAATACTATTATGGTCCAATGAAACGGTGACGTTTATTATAGAATTAAAATCGGTTAATTTAATAATTATACCCCTTTCAAATCAATTGGAATGTTCAAATTTCCATTTATAATAGACGCGTGAGCTACCAGCATATTACAATTTAACACTCAGGTTTACAGCCCGTGATGGTAAATAATAACGGTCCATGGTCACTAACTATACTCAATTGACCAACTTTAAAATAATCGATAAATATGACGTCTATTTATATCACCAACAGATAATCAATCTTACTATTCGTGTGACGACTATATAATGTAAATGATCCTCACTCATAAATAGCTATTCGCATACCTGGAGCTTTGCAAAAATCAAGCATTTTTATTTCTGTCGTATTACACAACGTATCGACTGAGACACTGCATGATGGTGAGTCTGGAATGTCATAACTGCAGTCAATATTATCTACATTTCGGCCACATACAACACAATCTCGCCTTTTACCTACATGGCAATTCCTATCCCATTCAGCAAAACACTACCATACAGTTCATAATAAGATATATCTCCGGCAAGTATATTAATAAATGCAATATTTATTAAAATCGCTACCGGGTGGTCATCAGACAACATATACAGACCTTATGAACATACATTGTTTTGAAATCCCAATACATCTGTTATCAGGTTTAAGCTATACCAGATTGTCATACTGTTATTTTGCAATATTATTCCAGTTTTAATATTATTGTTTACATATACATGTAGAACAATGCCCCTACTGTTTTGTTAAGCTTTCCTATGTTTAAATATTCGGTAAAAGTTATAACATGTGAAGTCATTCAATTGAATATTAGAGAACTCTTATCAGTCCTTGATTCAGACAAAAATTACAATATAATTTCAGCAATGTTTTGACACAAAATCACTGTTATCTAACTTTCTCCCAGTAAGACCATTTATTATCCACACTAACACCTCCGGTAGAATGTACGTATCAACTGGCTTTCCGTTGATAAATCGATTATCCAAGCAGATATTCTCTCTTCCTTGGTAATTTTTATCATTGGAACTGGGCACCGACGCTTAGCAGTCACTACTGAGTTGCTCATCCATTTAGAATTGAAACATAAAACTTGCAAACAATAATCTACCCGAACGCCTTGGACAGTGCCTGTGTGTATCGACCCAGTGTGCATGTTCGATTTTAAACGTATACAAATACAAATAGTTTATTCGGTAATGTAAGGCCCATTATACAAACTTACATGTACTTAATTCATTGATGTGACATCAATAACATTTTTAAGATATTCAAATATAGAAATAATGAGTAAACGACACATACTTCATAATTTAATTACAGACCTGTATATCTAAAAGTAATTTTCTGGTTTTACATGTCTCAATTAGATATTTAAAAAGTGATTTTATATATGGAGGTCTACATTCACTCATTATGCCATTAAGAAACTTGTAGTTGAGTATGAATTTGTCCAGAAATAAAAGAAGCCGAAGTTCCTTTTAAAATGGACATTTTAACAGCAAGTGAAATGTACCCTAAATTATATAGCAGTTTCTGACAAATATTACAGAATCTCAAGCAATAAACAATTTTTTGATTTCTTCTGGGGCTTTTTTCAACATTTAAACAATGACCAGAACATCTAACAATGAGATATCAAGGAAAAACTCCATTTCCACATTTAAAAGAGATTAAAATTGTTGATAATATTTTGACTTAGGTGAATCTCTGATCTTTCTTCTTACATATTTGTAATATCCTTTTCAGATCTTTCAAATTTCAGCTCTAGATCATAAAGCGTTCCCAATTTAACTTCAACATTTCCCAGGCTTGCCTCAATTTTCTCCAAGTATCCAATAATGACAGCATTTGTGTGTGGGGACGCATCCCGGAGCTCTGTATAAAATACGACATTAGACGCCATATATACGATTGTCGACTTGACAGACTTATGGCCCTGTCCGGCTCGGAGACACGTTACGTTGATCTGAGGCAAGTTGGGATAATGTTATATCAAACGCTGATATTGGCTCATCGAATACTACAGTGTGAGATTCATTCAAATTGTCACTAACTTTGACTATGTCCGTATTGTCACTGGGTTGTACCTAAGTTGTGCCTTATTACAAATGAGATTGTGATTTTCATTTCATTTCGTGGTTTTCTGTTTCCCAATCTTATTTCCTAACCCTGCAAAAAATCAACAGAAGTGTATCGCTGCCTTTCGTATGCGTTTCATTTAATTGTTTTCGAAGTGGATGCATATAAAATTAATTCGCGATAACTCGAAGTCAAATGGTACGCATAAAGTATTTCAAATTTTCGACGTGTTCAGTGGATCGATGGTAATATAGTTACGTACTAATTATGAAGAGCAAGTAAGTGATATAATCATATCAAGAGAAATGCCGTGTCTACACTGCTGTCATAATATAAACCCGTTTAAAGAAATAATATTTAAGAACATTATAAGAATGTTAACATGTTTGCGTCATGTTATAGTGTGTCAATCCACAACTAGAGCGGTGCGAATACTAACTTTAGGCTAGCGTAAGTATTACACGTGCATCAATGCTAACGAATCTAAGAGGATACAGGGTCTTAACTAGCGATAAGTAATACTTTAAATACTTAAAAGCATATTCATCATTTTGGTTTTCTCTTATATTTTGTTAAACATGAATGGTTGAATGTAATTAAACTAATTGAGTAATTGATTTAAATAATAACATTGCTGACCAACAATACTTGTGAGATATTGAAACATGTTGGCAGTTTTATTAGGCAAACAAAAGTGATGAAATACACTCATGGGTATTTAAGTATAACTTGGTCCTAAATAAGATTAGTGGAATTGGACCAAAGATTAACAAACGATTCTTTAAACTTTCTATGATTAATTGATGAGTCAAATGACTGCTCGAATGAAATTAAAGAACACATTTAAAACTTGACAACATTCCTCGGTTTATCGTCTTCCAAACTATATTGATCAGACAAAAACATAATTTTACTTGAAAACGAATATTGCGTCTATATTTCTATTCAGTAAATATAATCCAACTTTTTAGCTCACTTGTTCACGAAGTGCTCTTGGTGAGGTTTTAGGATCGCTGCATGTCCAAATAGCGTTGTAAGTAGTGTATCATATTTCCTTAAAGGATAACTTAACAGACTTTGGGTTCATTTAACTAATCTTCAAGGAAATATACAGTCTTTCAGGACTGCTTAAATTAATCAAATTGTAGGGAACACTTTAAGTAAACATTTGAAAAGTCTTGAGAAGACTGACCTCATTTGAACATTATTTCACAGAACTTTTCCCTGTGTGACCCTCTTTAAAATAATGTCTAAAGTATTCCGCTCTATCGCAAAAATGGCCTCAATGTGTTACTGCTTGTTATAGGTATGTGGTATGAACTTTTTGGTTGAAAAATCTTCACCTCCATAAATATGGGCCTGATCTGAAATTGAATGGGCACAACTCTATCCTTTTGTGACTTTTTTCAAATATTGTTTAACTTAATTCGACCTGTTGATAAACATAACTGCCAGGAGATAGGGCTTATTTTTTTACATGGTTTATAGTTAAACGTATTAAAGTTGTATTACATCAGGTGATTGATATAGGGCCATCATGGTTCCCTTGTTATGTCAAGACATCGATATGCTATGGTCGTTGATTATGGCTATTCATCATTGTATTTATTAACATATATTCTTCTCACATATATATATATGTAGTGTTAATATTAAACAATAGTAAACCTTAAATAGATAAGTGTTTGGGATTAGTTTGTTTCTTCATCGATTGACAGCGGTACTAGTCACGTATGCAGTATAAACAGTCCGCCGTTGCTGTGTGGTAAGTAAGCAAGGTTTGAAACCGGTCTCGAGTTCAATCCCGTTTGCCGAGATCATTGTAGAAAAACGTTTATAAAGACAGACTGCCTAGCCTAGTAATGTTAACCCTGAGTTTTCGCCGTGATATAACTGAAATTCTCATGACACGGCATGTAACATTTATAAATGATAACTTGATTAGCGTACGCATATAATGACATTCAACAGCTTTATAAACCCCCGCTTGAGCTGATATTAGCTGATATCAGCTGCTCCATTTAATAACCGATGTTTCACAGCAACACTACAATTTGATGACAGCGAGAAGATATAGTACATATAAGTACATGTACGTTAAAACATAGAGAGTGTCTAAATATATAGGTAAAATTTATACTTATAAATAGAATTGAAAACGATTTTCAATTTAGAAGATGGCCATAATATTCTATGGTATTGGGAAAATAAATATGGTCCAATGTTTGTGTTTTCTATTATCTTAATTGTTTTTTTTTTACTTAAAGCAAAAACATGAGATACTACAAAAAAGTGCAATAATATGTTCGTACTATTGTGGTAGACGACATCCTCTTGGGGAGGTCGTTAAGGTAACAAATGAAAAACAGAGAGCCGAGGAATGTCCAGAAGTAGAACACTAAATGAGTTTAGTTTAGATGTTGAATGATTGTATTGTTTGTTTGTATTGTTGACGTGTTATGTGTCACAAGGGTCGCATTTTATGGCTCTCAGGTTGGATTTACATGGTTCATTGCATGCACCATAGGGGGAATTGTCCTGGGTTGGGGTGGTAGTCACCTAAAAATAGAATCCAATATAAGTGGCAAAAGATTGTTCCCTACATGTAAACATTGAGCATGGTGTGTTCAAGACGACGATCCAATGAACAAGAGTCGATAAACAGATCCTACCATGATTATCTTTTTAAGCCACTACTTCTTAGTAATGCAACATGCATCTGGTGTTCGGATTAGCTCCATTTTCTGCATGTAACATAGGTCAAGAAAGCCTGGTAGATAATAACTGGTGGTTGTTGTTGTTGTTGTTGGATATTTGGTTTGTAGAAAATTGTCGAAAAGGGAATTGGCGGACGGTGAGTATTCCTTTTCCTTATGGAACTGTGTTGAAGTCTAGTAGCAGCACAAAGGAACTGTTTTCATCTCAGTCAGAAAAAAGTGCGCGCGCACGTCACAACTACTCTGTCACAAAACAAAGTCACGCACAATCAACTGTGGAGGTGTCTTTTTTCAGCTAATGATAAATGGGATGACTTACTATCATCCAATGATATATCTTGACAAAAACTGTAAACTTTGACAACAAAAAAAGGCTACAATGACAATTATCAAGCAGTCGATTTCAGCGAGATGCGTTTTTATACAAACTTTCCGGTAAAATCAATTATTTTAATTGCACTGTGATTATATCTATTTTGAACGCTCATAAACTTCCAGGAATTCTGCCACCTTAGTGATGTAGAGAAATACTATCTTCACTTTTGTTCCCATATCTCGCAAATAAGTCAATGAGACTGAATGGTATTTAGCAGAATAATTATTGTTAAGGTTTGTTTTAGGACAATGAACATTTGGTTGAGATGTCTTGAAGCAATCGTTGTTTGCGACACTTAGACACAAATAGTCGTACAAAATGAAATATAACCTGTTGATGTAAAAGACAATAGTGAACTTAAAATGCGTTTTTTTTAACAGGCTTCGATACTTGTAACTGTGATTTATTATTATGGATCGATTTCTTCACTTGTCAAAACCACTCTAAAAAGTTGGTTACATTAGGTCATTACACATACATTGATTACTGACATAATCAGTCATTTGACGACAATAGTTCAATGTGCAAGGGGAAGATATTGAGTTAAATTATTGGTATCTAGGTACATGTACATCTCAAGACTTGGAAAGAACACCAATGAATGATTGTATATTGTTTTATGGCGCATCGACAGCTAAGGTCATTTAGCGCGCAATTAAATTTTATTATTCATGATCCCTAGGTAAACAAACCAGTACTAGGCTAGAAAATGTGCCTTGCCCAAGGGCACTCCACCATGACCGAATTGCCGCGACTGGGGATCGAGCCAGGGACACCCTGTTTCGAAATCCCCGACGTTAACCACTCGACCACAGCGGATTCCTTGAAAGAACACCATGTATTGACATATACCCTAATCTCATTAAAACCAGACGGTAAATTCGCTAGCTGGTACGAATATATGATGACAGCCTCATACGTGTCATCTCAGATTGACTTTTGGCTGAGCCTTACAAATGGTCGATTACCATATCTTTCGGTTTACAACAGGTAAGATAACCCGTATAAATAACACGAAAGAGACAGTCAGTGAGTGTCAAGTGTTCCGATTGTATTGCACAGGCGTGTGTTTTATCGAGCGATAACATTGTACATATAATACCGAGCACATGCTCATGATTAGTTAAGTGTATGATGTGAATTCGACCCTTAATGCGGGGTAGTCAGGTCCAATATACATACACGCAAAGTATTGTGTCTGATTTTTATGAAATTGGAAATACCTCGCACACCTAGCACTTGCATGTGCTGACCTAATCCACCAAACAAACCAAATATTTTTTATTATTTGAATAAGTTATCTAGGTTTTGAACAGCCAGGTTTAGTTATTGATATAGGTTTCAGGTATACATATATATATATACATATCTTAAGTAGCCATTCGATTCCCATTCATTGTGGAATACAATTAGGCAAGGCATATTTCCGCATAGTACTGGAAAACAGATGGGGGGAAAACATACGAGGAAACGCATGCATAAGCAGGAGTAAATATTTTCTTAACAACTAAAGTAAAAAGGTGTTGAGCAAAACAGTTGATATCAGTGGAATGGAATGTGCTATACGTGTGTGTCATGGAGAGAACACTCCCTTTACCGACTGCCTATAAGTCAGGACGTGACAGCATGGTGGATTGTCGGGCACATAACAGACGATGGAAAAGTGACCCCATTAAGGCAGGCGACAAACACAATTTCCGTCATCGAAAAAGTGTTACAAAATGCTTGACCTTACTATCAATAATATTTTAAACCTAACAGATTAGAACACAACTTTTATTATGTCAAACCACATAATAAGTGCACGACGTTAGCGGTACATTATGAACTGTAAACATGCGATAACAATGTCCGTATATAGTCCCACCATGCATACCGAGTCATCTAGAGTTGTACCTTCAATGTTGTTTTGCGGCTAAGACATGCCAAAGTCTTAGGATATTCTGAATGCGCCTGTTTAATTGATAATATAGATCAGGGCTTGTTACATATCTAAGCATGTGATTGTTAAGTAAGTAAGCTTTACCTAGTACTTAGGGCGTCATAATTGTTCGTAATCCTGTATGCATCCATTCAATACTTTTGGACATTCACGCAACGTACACGAATCATCACGATCGAAGTCTCATGCAATACCGATATTCAGAGATCAATATCAGAGACTTAGATAAGAGGTATAAACAGCTACTTTTGTTCACCTGTTGTTTGATTGAAATATCACACAGAGAAAGGAGATTATCCAAAATTCTACAATCTGTAGCAAATACAACTTTGAAGTCTTAAGTGGAATCTGTACGCACAATGTATATACTGAAAGTTTGAACTGTTAACTAAAGCAAGGGATAAATGTTAAGACATGAATGTCTTTGTTTTTAAAAAGTGACTGGTGTAAACCACTCATGTGTTGTGAACACTCTACCACGTCGCTATAAACGCTAGCTCTACAAGACAGTATACGTATCCCTTTATACATGAGCAAACACATAGCTACAGAATGATTGTCTATATATGGGACAAACATCATTACTACATAGATAGTCTACGGCAGGCGATTTTAGGTCTCATCGACTCAGGGTATTTTTGAGTTAAACTAACGGGGCTACAGTTCCAGTGTTTTGGCATAAAATGCATCTAGGACTTAATTACATGTATATCGATAGTGATGGCTCTGGTGAGACTCTGCCGATAAACAGGCTCGCAGGAGACTTCACTGTTCGCAGATGAATTAAGACCCCACATCGCTACACGCGGCTGATTTATATATATCTTGTTATACAAATGATGTCAGCAATATGTATTATATAATATACCCAAATGTAAGGAGGAGTCAAACAGGAAAATAGATTGCTTTTTGGAGGGTTAAAAAAAGGTAATTTGTTTTTTTTTAAACAATTTTGTTCATATCTTGTGTTTAAATCTCATGGATTTAATTTTACCAATATAAACAAAGATCTTTCTTTCGGTCAGAAAATTATATTTGTAGGAGTGTTCACATACTTAATCTATTGCTACGTGATCTGCTGGTTAACCATTTAACATGAAAACCGACAATTTCGACTTTACAAACTGTAAAGACACCCAAAATATCTTTTCAACGAATATCAACAAAATCAGACACTGTTTTGTAAAGCTTTAAATTGATAGAGTTCAGTACGTAAGTGACAATTGCACAGCGTTTTATGTTTCCGTGGACATGTAGTGTGTATTGAACGTAAGGCTGAATAAAAATAAATGAGATTACGCAAATGTTTCGTGATTTAACCTTACACGTTTTGTTTAAAACACCTTTTTCGTCCCGCTGCTTAAAATTGTCATTTTTTCACTTTGATGTGTTATTTCAACTGTGATATATACTCATATATATACTATCCATTGAACACAGAGAAAACATTCACAAAAATTACCAACAGGAAAAGCATATATTCCATGTGTCGGTAGTAGGCACGTATACATTCGAAGTTTAAGGTAAATTGACTAGTAACGTAGTAAACATGTGCCCATTCGTCGGCATGTTAGGAAGGGCTAACCATTCCCTCCCTTATAGTACATTTGATGCATCTGCAGCGGATGACCATGGCATTATTTAGTCAAATAAACGGAAACTATATAAATGAAGAAGACTATTATTAAATAAGCTTGAAGCCATTGTAACAAAACGGAAAAAATAGCTCATGGTGAGCATTTTTCCTTTTGTCACAATGTTTTTAAAAGTCGTCTACGTCTGCATGCGGTAATGGGTTAACACTATTAACGCCATTATTTATTTGTAATCATAATGAACAAATGTCTGTTTGTTATGGTGACATATTACTGCCGTAAGATACCAGTTAATGTTGAGTACATTATTAACTGGTTATCTAGTTAGGATTTGCGAATTTCACTTAATAAGTAACATACTAACTAGTTAACTAGATAGGATTCGTGTTACCACTTATTTGATATTC
>JAUELF010234396.1:0-13209 GCA_031471495.1 Clinocardium nuttallii
ATGGGATTGAGGGAACTGATCCAAAAGAGAGAACGAACATAGGGGATTGAGGGAACTGATCCAAAAGAGAGAACGAATATAGGGGATTGAGGGAACCGATCCAAAGGAGAGAACGACTATAGGAGATTGAGGGAACTGGTCCAAAAGAGAGAACGAACAGATGAGATTGAGGGAACTGATCCCAAAGAGAGAACGAACATAGGAGATTGAGGGAACTGGTCCAAAAGAGAGAACGAACAGATGAGATCGAGGGAACTGGTCCAAAAGAGAGAACGAACATAGGAGATTGAGGGAACCACCGATCCAAAAGAGAGAACGAACATAGCAGATTGAGGGAACTGATCCAAAAGAGAGAACGAACATAGGAGATTGAGGGAACCGATCCAAAAGAGAGAACGAACATAGGAGATTGAAGGAACTGATCCCAAAGAGAGAACGAACATAGGAGATTGAGGGAACCGATCCAAAAGAGAGAACGAACATAGGAGATTAAGGGAACCGATCCAAAAGAGAGGCCCTTCCCCCTTGTTGGTGCTCAGGATTGGATATAAGTATATTAAGGCCGAGTCGCTGGTGTCAGGACAAATGGACCAGTAGTACTGCTAAGTTACCAAGGAAACGCCGTGATATATTTGAACCTATTTTGTTAAAAGCCGTGTAAATCAAACTATTCCAACACAGGTGTAAACAGCCCCCTGTACTCGGTTTTAAGGAGTAAGTCTTTTCAAAGACATATACAATTCTGACGCCTCTGCAGCTGACAACGTGTAGCAATGAGCAATTTCTCCCTTTGCAACAATGTTTTCAACTCCTATTTACTAATTTAAAGTGGTCTGTTGCAGTATTGTTGTAAGTGATAATGTTTTAATCTACCGTTTTTACCTTTTACATCCTCAAGACATTGTTCTAAGTCAAGACAACGTTTCCACAGATCTTTCTTCTTCTCAGTAAGTGCCCCAATCTCATCTTCAATTTCTGTCTGTCTAAATTGGGAATTCATCAGCTGAAAATAGATGGAATAATCATTAAAACGCGAAGATGCTCTTATAAATTGGGTATTATCAGACATAAAATCGGATTACTCACTCAAATTTGTTGAATCTAATAAGGCTGGTTATTTTCAAATTTCCTATAGATATTTAAAAACGTAATTATTAACCCTTTCCCTAATATAGACGCTTTCTGACGCCTCTGCAGCAGACGGCTTTTTTGAAAACATAGTGACAAAAGAAGAAATTGCACAAAACGTGCAATTTCTCCTTTTGACACAATGTTGTCCACGTTTAGTCATAGGTTATCCATTCAATTATAGAGATTTTCTATTTTTTAACAAAATATGTTCAAAGTCGTCTGCTGCTCGTAGGAGGGAAAGGGTTAAATGCAAGAATAATTATAGAATGAAGCTGAATAGGTCAACATTATGTGAGATGGTTAAATTGACTGCCTCATATCTTTGGGTCACAATTTAAAAATAATGAATCCTACTGCATTATAACTCGAGATTAAAATTAAACAAAATAAAAGGGATCCTTTTGCAGAACAGAAAATCGGTAAAAAATGCACACACTTTGGTAACAAATTAGGTAATCTAACTATCATAAACTACATGATTTAGACAATACTGTGAAACATGTATATATATTTTTTATTGTAACATGTATTGCCGAAGTTATCACATTAACAGCTTTTTCAAATTCTTGTAGCATATTTTGTTTTTTGACAAATAATCGTGAGACAGTACCTTTAAGCAATACACTAAGTAGTGTGGGTATTCAAAAGAATTTTTCTCATTTTTCTACTTATTTATTTTACATCAACTGCAAATAAAGCTGTTAGCTTATATTGATAGTGCTGCATGTCTGCTTCCTGGAAACTTAACCAGTACTTGCATCATTTGTGTGGCATGATCCCGAAGGAAGCACACCTCAAACAAATTTGTTACACCTGATTTTATACCAAACAGGAAAAATTTCTAAATCAAAACCAGAGCATCTTTGACAATACAAATCCCCTTGCAGTGTTGTTTTTCATACAGGTGTATTATAGTCACTGTGACCTTGACCTTTAACCTATGTTGTGGAATACCAACTTATTCAAGAGTTGATGCTTGTGAACATGATTTAAGTTTCATATCAATTGGATATAAAAATAAGTTGCTAGAGTGATGATGTTGTTTTGTACTGACAAATAATAGACACTGCAATCTTTGACACAGGTCAGTGAAAGGCGAACACATACCAGTAGGCATGCTGGCGAACATGTGTGATTGTTTTAAAAACAAGTCGCTAGGATGATGATTTCATTTCATACAAACATATTATAGTGACTGTGACTTTAACTAGGTCGGTGAAATACTAACCCAGTCATAGGCAATGTTGGTTAACATGCATGTAAAGTTTTATAACACTCAGATAAGAAATAAAAATAATCTAGCGATGATGGGGTTTCATACAGATTCATAATAGTCACTGTGACCACGACCTTTTATCTAGCCTTCTAGGTCAATGAAACGCTAGCTCATACAAGAGGAAATGCTGGTGAATGTGTGTCTAAGTTTCGATTAAGAAAGAAACTCACTAGAGCGATTACACTATTTCGCACAGATATATAATAGTCCCTCTGACCTTGACCTTTAACCTAGCTAGATCGGTTTTATGTGAACTTGTACAAGAGGCAACTTGCAGTGAACATGTGTTTAAAGTTTGCTAGAGCAATGTCGCCACTATGGGCCTTGTCACGAGGAGATAATAAGGCCATTGGTAAATAGGGATTGAACCTTGGTCTCGCAAATCTTAACCCATTTCAACAAACAGATGCATCTACAGCAGACAACTTTTGAAAACAGTTACAAAAGAATAAATTGCTCACAATGTGGCAAAAGGAGAAATAGCCCATAAAGAGCACTTTCTCTCCTTTTGTCACAATGTTTCAATTTAATTAATAATTTAATTCTTCTTTATGGAGAGTTTCCACTTTTTTTCCAATATGTTTTTCGAAGTTGTTTGATGCTGATTTATTGCTTGTGGGAAGGAGTTACGCCTGATGAAATGAAGTGTGTATAAATCGATGTTTGTCATATTACCCTTAACCTGATGAAATATTTTAGATTACAATGACTTTACAGAATACAGAAGTAACAACATCTTATGCCTCAATGTTTTCATATTGTAAGTAAGTTATCTGCTGCATACTTATTGTAAGTAAGTTAAAATGTTTTCAATTTTAAATGGCCTAAAACAGCATACAGATAAGGCTTGAAACAGGACTTAACCCTTTCCCTCATGTAGATGCTTTCTGACGCCTCTGCAGCAGACAGCTTTTGGAAAACATAGTGACAAAAGAAGAAATTGCACAAAACGTGCAATTTTTCCTTTTGCCCAAATGTTTTCCCCTTTCAGTCATGTTTTGACAAAATACGTTCTAAGTCGTCTGCTGCAGATTTGTCGTATGAGGGAAAGCCGGAAAGGGTTAAGGAACAATAATTTTCCATTTTATATTAATCATAAAAACACTTTCAGAAATAATACCTGTACTAGTCCAGGTTTCTGTACAAGGAATGCGATTTTATTTTTTGACTGTTCGCATCCTTTTACAAAATGCAATATGTAACGGCGATACATGTATATATTGAGACTAACTACCTGTACCTAATAGGTAAAAATAAACAAATGAAAGAGGGCCTTTCTGGACTAGGCCTTTGGTGTATTCAGTAATCAAACGTTTGGGAAATCAGCCTTTTTTTACCTGAACCTTTTAAATCATTGATTTTTAATTTTACCCTTGACCTTAAGTTTACAAAGCAGACGACTCTCAATTTTTAAGTATAGGTAGGCCAAGGCTTCTGTTCTGGAATGCGATTTAAATTTGCCTGTTCACAGTAGTATGTAACGCCGATATATTGTAACTACAATACGGGGAAGCCGTTAAAACTCCTTCCTACTTTCACTGATTTCAGGCCTTATGGAACTTTAAAAATAATGTCTTTGGTCGATGAGTGAAATTTAACGTTATTTACCCTCAGATTTCCTTTGGTTCGTTGATGTTGTTTCTTACCACCGTGTCCTGGCATTATTTTGGTTATTTAAATAGTTAACGTGTGTCTCTTTCACAATCATACTCTGTTTTCCTCCATTTCCAAAAAGTTGCGTTTAGCCCTGTATTTTCACAATGTTTCGGGCTATGCCTCAGCGGTAGAACTCCGTCATATTCCGAATATTCAGTCTTTTTCTCTAAAACGTTTGCCAAAATAGGGATGAGCGTTTATAAAACAGAGACTGGAAAAAAATATATTGTATGGTTCTCTCAATATTTAACGCAGGGCACCAGTTGATGTCACTAAGGTAAACAACAATGGCGACCAAACAGATCCGACTTGAAATTTACGGTTTAGTAAATGATTTAGATTTCCAAAGGGCACGTTTTTGTGCGGAGGTAAATATTTGTTAATTAAGTGGTCGAACGCATAGTCAATAGTAAGGTATTTCGTTAATATGTAAAGCCTAGGGCGTGCTTTGAATTGAATTAAGCTGTGTCAGTCCAGGGACAATATAGATACACGGTCCCTGGTCAGTCCCAAAACAAGATAGGAACTTTAAAAACACATTGAAACAAACCTAAACTGATCATGTATTTAGGTTTAATCAGTATATATCTGTTTTATTTTTTAATAAGGTTAGTAGTGTAACAGACTGTGAGATTTCCAGGGATGTTGATGGAAAACAACAAGTGAAGGCACTGAATAATGTTCTGATTTCAAATGCCAGTTATTTGTAAACTAGTAATAAATAATATGAATATAGGTGCTACCTATTTCGGGTAAACATTTATTAACTTTTGTGATCAGTAATTAATTCCATGTGAACTGCAGTTAGCCCCTTGCTAGTCTCAATATATCGCCGTTACATATTTCATTGTAACGGATGCGAACAGTCAAAATATAACATCACATTTAGAGTACAGAAACCTGGACTAGCCCCTTGCTTGCAGCACAATCAGTTATTTACTTCAATTATGAGTCCTACCGACCTAAGTAAAGAAAATAAAAATCATTATCAAGTTAAGCTTATATTTAACTTTAAAATATGGCAAAGATTTTAAATCCATGAAATTATGATGAGAGGTACAACAAATAATCAACTTGCCTTTCATAAAGTTCTTCAAATGAAACGATTCCATAATTTACGGAACTACATTTGTGACAGGTCAAGCTAATATTTCTTATCATTTCTGTCGTTTTTCCTTTTGGTTATTTTTTCATCATTTGTGAAGAATAATCGACTTACCCTTCATAAAGTACTTCCAATGAATTAAAACCATAATTTACGGACCTATCAACTGTCCTTTCCTACTTTTTCTTTTGCTTTCCTTTTTGTCTCGCCCAGTGAGTGGAGTGAGACAAAGCAGTCACTTTTCCGGCGTCGTCGGCCACTTTTACAAATAGCTATATCTCAGCAACCCCTGCTGGAATATTTCTGAAAGTTTGTCAGATGTATTGTTTGGTCATGGGACATCCGTAAACGTCAAAATCTTCAGGGTCAAGGTCATAATTTTGCACACTTAGACCTTTGTTAGGTAACTTATAACCTCAAAACTTAACCTTTGCTATATCTCAGCAACCCCTGCTGGAATTTTTCTGAAACTTTGTCAGATGTATTGTTTGGTCACGCGACATCCATCAACGTCAAAATGTTCATGGTCAAGGTCATAATTTTACAGAACCTAACCTCAAAACTTAACCTTAGTCCTATCTCAGCAACCCCTGCTGGAATTTCTGAAACTTTGTCGGATGTATTGTTTGGTCATGGGACATCTGTCAACGGCAACATTTTCAAGGTCAAGGTCATAATTTTACAGAACTTGACCTTTGTAAGGTAATATAACATTGTTATATCTCAGAATTTTTCTGAAATTTTGTCAGATGTATTGTTTGGTCATGGGACATCCGTCAACGTAACAAATTTCAAGGTCAAGATCAGAATTTTACAGAACTTGACCTTGGTAAGGTAACTTGACCATTGTTATATCTCAGAATTTTTCTGAAACTTTGTCATATGTATTGTTTGGTCATGGGACATCTGTCAACGTCAGAACTTGACCTTTGTAAGGTAACTTAACCATCGTTATATCTCAGCATCCCCTGCTGGAATTATTCTGAAACTTTGTCAGATGTATATTAAGATATATACACATGTAGTGAGTTTCTTATTTATCATTACATGTTGATAACAATGCTTTGACAGACACTTACTTTTTCACATTTTATCAACTTTACTTTCTTTTGGCATAGTGATATCATTTGATATCTGATTTTCTTAGAAGGGCGAGACACCCTCAGCCCGAGGTCTTGTTCTTGTCTTTCTGTGACAAAAACTTGACCTCAAACCTACTTTTGTAGTCTGACAATTCTACTGTTGAGAGAGAATCGGGTTTCCCAAACACATCTTGTAACCAGTAAAAATTTGAACAAGTGAGCAATGTATGAATTCAAATCTGTCATCTACATAGTTTTGTCACCCTGCGTAGCATGGTAGGCACTTAGGGATTATTTTTGTATGTCTGTCCGTCATGCTTGTTCATCACACTGTCAATGAGCAGGTGCAGGTGACATATGTGCTCCACAGAGCACTCCATTCTAGTTATGTAATTATTGGATTAATAAGTTAATCTATGTTGCAGAAGAAGCTGATGTAGTGAAAAATACAAAGCTCAGAGATGGTAAGCTGTTTTATTTGAATAGAAACTGTTATGTTAAGCTCGACTGTTTGAGTTAGTCAAGCTTCTGTTTTCAACCTGGTGTTGACATCTGCTTCCACATCCATATCAAAACTTGTTTAATGTCTAATGTTCGTTCAAATGTTTTTGAATCCATGCAAAACAGCGGCATGATCAATTTTATTAAATGTTCTGCTCTCAACCAGATTGTCTGATAATCAAGTTATTACACAGGAATATTAACTAGGTAAACATCTACCAGATTCATAAAGTTATTACACTGTTATATTAACTAGGTAAACATCTACCAGATTCATCAAGTTATGTTGAGAAGGTAGAGAAATATATGTGGCCATATTGCATGTTTTAAGAATATATTTGTCTATGTTAACAGAAATTACCAGATTCATTCAGGTCATATTAATTCATTAAAAACCATGGCCAGTTATGGGTGTTTTATTATAATTGCTATATATTGCAAAATTTAAAAATCTCTGCTCACTGGTGGCTACTTTTTATAGGCCCGTTTTGAAAATGGAAACTATCAAACCTATGACTCTGAAACTTGGAAAACTAGTTCATCTTATAACCTTCTTCACATTGTATGATAATTATGTTGATTAGGCCTGTTTTGGGGGTAAAAAGGGAAACATCAATTTTGATTTATTTTGGTTGATTTTGGGAATTGGACATTTTTGTTACATGGATTTCAATTTTTTTCAAACAATAAAAACATAATGTTATTCAACATTAGTATATAAAATTGTCTGTGCACAAAAACGGGGTAACTCCGTACCTATTTTACAGAGTTATACCCCTTTTAAACTCACTTATGCACAAAGTGCAAGGTGAGTAATTGGGAACACACTTTGTCCGGCGTCCGTCCGTTGTGCATTGTGCATCATCAACATTTGCCCTTGTTAACACTTTACAGTCTACATTTTGCATCATATCACTATGAAAGTTTGTCAGAACATTCATCTCCATCAACTCTTGGACAAGTTCGAAACTGGGTCATGTCTAGTCAAAAACTAGGTCACTAGGTCAAATTTAAGGAAAATCTTGTTAACACTCGGGAAGCCATATTGTTGGCTTGGGCATGTTAAAACTTTGTCAGAACGTTTGTCTTGGTAACATCTAGGTCAAGGTCGAAACTGGGTCATGTCCGGGCAAAAACTAGGTCACTAGGTCAAATGTAAGGACAATCTTGTTAACACTTGAAGCTATATTTTTGTGGCGAGCATGTTGAAACTTTGTCAGAATGTTTGTCTTGGTGACATCTAGGTCAGGTTCGAAACTTGGTCATGTCTGAATATCTTGTTAACACTCTTGAAGCCACATTTTTGGCTTGTTTAGAAATGGTCCTAGGGTGATCCTCTAACAGATTCCTTCAAGCCATATTGATTGGTCGAAAACTATGGCCGCCAGAGAGTGGGGTTCATATGGTTAAAGTGGGGAAAAAATCCAGTGAGCAATTGTGGGTCATCATGGCTCTCTTGTTTTAAAGTTAATTCCTTTTGTCCAGCCTACTCCTCCTACACTGTTACAGATATTGATGCCAAACTTGGTAAAAATCATCACCAGCACCTGATATTGTGTGCACCCAAAAATGGGGTAACTCCATACCTATTTCGCAGAGTTATGCCCCTTCTTATGCCCCCAAATCTGTGATTCGGGGGCATATAGTTTTTGGCCTGTCTGTCACTCTGTCATTCCGAAAAACTTTAACCTTGGCCACTACTTTTAAACCGTAACATGTACGGCTTCCATATTTCACATGCGCATTCCTTGTACATGTTGCCATTGGGGGGCATCGTTGTTTCACAAACACATCTTGTTAAACTTAAAAACTGTTACAGATTTTATTTTGAAACTTTGTATTTGTGTTTAGTATCATAAGACATCATTACATACAAAGTCCCAATAAACATGACTGTTATTTTGAGAAATTATTTCCCTTTTTTAGTTTTATAAAATTTACGAAAATTCATATTTTCTTAACATAAATAAATTTGCTTTAAGAGCGTATGTGGATGTGCTGCCGATGGACGATGGTTAAGTTGATTTTGTAAGTACTAAATGTCAATGTGTGCATATAAGTATAGTCACAAATTATAACCCTTTCCTAAACTATGAACTTTCTTTAGTGATAGTTCTAGTTCATGAATGCCTCGAGTACCATTCATAACCTTTCTGACGGGCATATTTTGTGGCTTTGGTACTCTTGTTATATTATTACTCAGAAATGGTCCTTGGTTGCATAATTCTTTAGGTCATGTTTTTTTGGGATTAAAGTGATGAGATAGTGAAAAAACCAGAGGGCCCGGATGGCACTGTTTAAATGTTATCTACAGTGCATTCTCCAGTAGGTGGATCAATTCGTGACTTTGGATTAAGGACAGTGTATCAAAACAGGCCATTTAGGGCTTCTTTACAAAAAGTCTGGTCATGGTCTGAATAAGTTGTTATTTAACAATTGGATTCCTGTTAACTGTTTCATCACTGTGACACATCAGTGTTTGCAGATATGTTTATATTAGTATTGCAAGATGCTGCATTTTTAAAAGAATATCAAATAGTATCTAATATTACACTGCATATATGTGCAGGCTTATCCTTGAGTACATTAATTGTGTAAAATGTATTCACAAGCTAATCAGAAAACAATTAACATCATGGCCCATTTCTTATAACTGCTCTATCTTAAAAGCATATTATTATTTCAGACACACAACTGATGAAACTAATTGAAGGAATAGAAACACGGAACAAGAGGGAGAGACGAAATGAAAAATCGGTACATTTTCATCATACTTAGTTTTCAAGTTATTCACATTTAAAGATTCCTTTCTCATCTAAGCACAAAGTGGTGAAGGTGAGCTATTGCAATTACCCCCAGTCTGTCATATATCCTGTTTTAGCTCATCTGTGCACAAAATAGCCTAGGTGAGCTATTATGCCTGCCTTTTGTCCAATGCTGTCAGTCAACACTGACTGTTGACACACTTTACTTTAATGAGATCTCCTAAGCCCCTTTGCAAAATTCAAAATTGTAATACAGAAATAATCCTCCCATTGACTTCTACCAGAATTCAACCGTCTAAAAATCACTCTAAGGGCAAAAGTTTGACCAAGGATGCTTGTCTAGTTGATGACTTGGACATTCTGAATATGTGTCATCTTGGGTCAAAAACTAGGTCAAATTTCTTGTAAACTTTGTGTGCACTGTATTGACCTAATGAAATTAGGCCAGAATGATAGCTCAATCCGTTTTAATATGTCAAATATTTTAAATTTTAGTTTGAACTGTAATGGCTACTATGTTGATCAAATATTCAAGGAACTTCAAATTTTAATGAAAAATCTGACCATGCCCCTTTATTATTATGCTTATTGTTATATAATATTGGGTAAAAGTGACTCAGGTAAGCGATTCATGACCCTCTTGTTATAAGTAAATTTCATGACCCTCTTGTTATATGTAATCCCATTACCCGAAAAAGAGATATTTTGACTATCGGAAACGTGACCGAGCCAAAATTGACTGTCAGGTCATGTGACTGCAGTGATATTTTGAATGTCATAACTGCTTCAATATTTTAGCTAAATCATGACGTGATTGCCTCCCTTATACACATACAGCAGAGGCGTCACTATTCAATGTGTACATAAAAACATCAGACACCATGAACTGTCAGCAAGTAAACATGTCACGATTTGCAAGTATTTGCAAGCAATTAATAACAATTTAAAACTTTTGTATGTACTTAATTTTGTTCGGTATGATATGTATATAATGTTAATTTCACAATTTAAAAAGCTGACAATGTAGCGAATGGTTGAAGTAAATTTGATGTAATGTCTATATGTCAAAGTTTTAAATCTAATTGTCCAAATTCAGTCATTTTTAGCTCTACTAGCCATAAGAGATTGTTGAATGGTTTTGTTCCTGTCGTCTGTCTCTGTCCTAACTAAAGTTTTGTGGTTAGAGTGGTAAAGCCTCAGTCCCTGGTACCAAATCCTGTAATGAGCAGGTTCTGGTTTTTTTAGCTCACCTAAGCATGAAATGCAAGGGAGCTTTGGTGATCACTCACCTTCTTCGTCTCCTGTACGTCCATATGTTAACAATTTCCTACAAATGACTTCTCCTATTAAACCAATGGACTGATTTCAAATTAACTTCACATGAATGTTTAATGGCTTTCAAAGTTGTTCAAATAATTTAAATCAAGTAGTACTTTGGTGGCAGCAGCATCAGAAAAGGGGAAAATTGCCCGAACTTAAAAATCTTCTTGTCCAAAAGTACTAGCCCATTTTGAAAACTGTTGGCGCAAATGTTCCTTGGGGCACTCTCTACCAAGACTGTTCAAATATTTCCGATCCGTTGAAAAAATGGCCACCAGGGGTGGAGCTTGTTTTCCTTATATGTGCATTGTTAAATCTTTAAAAATCTTCTTGTTCAAAAGTAAATGCCACATTTAAAGACAATTTGGCCCAATTGTTCCTTAGGTGATCCTCTACCAAGATAGTTTAAATTATACCAATCTCATGAAAAACTTTGCTGCCAGGGGGTGGGGCTTGTTTTCCTTATATGTAATATAGTGAAAACAAATCTTCTTGTACAAAATCACTGGCCCGATTTGATAATAATTTGGCACAGATGTACCTTGTGTTACTCTCTGCCAAGGTCTCCAGGGTGATTACTTGCTTTCCTTTTATGTATAGAGTAAAAACTTTGAAAACTTGAAGTTCTATCAAATCAGGTGAGCGAGAAAGGGCCCTTATAGCCCTCTTGTTGATTTTTTCACTCTAACTCGCAAGTACTGGTTAATATAAAAAAGATAGTTTTGTAAGTACTTAATTTCCTTTTCTCACTATGTATTCAAAAGCCGCCTGCTGCTTGACCCGCCAAGTGTCTGTCTCATCAGCGAAAGTGTTAAGGAAAGACTAGTGGACTGACTCTGTTTCTGGCAAATTGGAGCAATATTGGTATCTGGGCACATGCTTTATTTTATGTATTTCAGACATCAAAAGACAGAATGATATCTGTCCAAGTAGGGTGGTTAAATTATTCGTTCAAAGAGGGGCGTTATAAGTTGATTAAGTCCACAAAGGAACGGCCTGAGGCAGGTCCGAAGACGATCAAGCTGAACTATATGGCTAAAGTTGAAGAGATAAAACAAAAACTTATAACCTTACTTTTTCCTGCCCACAAGAGCCCCATTGGACATGAGAAAAATTTTACTTTTGCAATAGGGAACTACAATGGTGATCTGATTGACCCTACAACAACCATTGGGGAATTATCATGTTTGACAGCTAAAGTGCCGATGTACATACTATCAAAAAAGGTGAATATTCTTTTTGTTGAGTATGACTTATCACAGAACACTTATCCCATTTTAGACGAGTATGGCTATTGTGAGAACTTAAAGAATATTCTTCTCCGAAAGTGTCTGACCGATTTTTAAATAAATTTTTAGAAATTTTGCTTAAGTGACCCACTATCAGATGCCTTCAAGCCATCTTGATTGGTAAAAAAACATGGCCTCTAGGGCGGCGGGGGGGGGGGGATATTTTGCCTTATATGGCTATAGTATAAACTTAAAAAATCTTCTCCTGAAAGTGTCACCTCGATTTTCAAATTATTTTGTAGAAATATTCTCTAGTTGACCCTCTTTCAGATTCCTTTAAGCCATGTTTATTGGTCGAACAACATGGCCGCCAGGGGAGGGTTTTTTTAGCTCACCTATGCGCAAAGTGGGCGAAGCTTGTTCTCCTTATACGTGCATTGTTAAAACTTCAAAAATCTTCTTGTCTAAAAGTACTGGCCCGATTTGAAAATTATTTTGCACAAATGTTCCTTAGATTGTTCCCTCTACCTAGATTGTTCAAATATTTTCGATCTGTTGAAAACATGGCTGCAAGTGGGCGGATCTTACTTTCCTTATTAATAATTATAATGTAAAGGGTAACAACTTTGAAAACTATTAAAGTTCTATTAAATCAGGTGAGCGATATAGGGCCATCATGGTCCTCTTGTTTGCATTATATGGCTATAGTGAAAACTTAAAAAATCTTCTCCTCCGCAATTGTCAGGCTGATTTTCAAATAATTTTGTTGAAATGTTCCTTTAGTGACCCACTATTAAATTCCTTTAAGCCATGTTGATTAGTCAAAAACATCGTTGCCACAGTGCAGGGCTATTTTGGCTATAGTGAAAACTTATAAATCTTCTCCTCTAAAATTGTTTGGACGATTTTCAAATAATTTTGTAGAAATGTTGCTAGGGTGACCCGCTATCAGATTCCTTCAAGCCATATGGATTGGTCAAAAACTATGGCCGCCAGGGTGTGGGGCTTATTATGGCTAAAGTGAAAAGAAATCAGGTGAGCGATCCATGGCCATCATGGCCCTCTTGTTATCCCCTCGGTTACGAAGTAAGCGAGAAAGGGATATAGTAACGGGACCGTCCGTATGTATGTATGTATGTATGTA
>JAUELF010234407.1:0-13209 GCA_031471495.1 Clinocardium nuttallii
CGAATACCACGAATATTCGTAACTCTATCGTTCATGTATCGTAAATGAATCGTAGAGCGTCACGAATTAGACCAGAAAATTTGCAAAATATCACGAATCCTCCCGAATCCTAAAATTTAGCCACTTTTGGTGATTCGTGGGATTCGTGGTCGTAGTGGAATAGGGCCATTAAGAAAAGCTTTCTCAACAATAAGTGATGCTGCCTGAACTATGCTGTATTTCAAGACGTGTTTACTTTTTGTAACTGTGTTGCTATTTCTTCAACAGGAGCATATTATGTTGATGGCACATCAAACACAAGTAAACTAGAAGACGGCATACTAAAGGGACAATCCGCGACCTTGACCTGGAAGATGGACGCCGATTTCTCTCCTCGTGATGATGACGCTAAATGTATACCATTCGCCTACCACTCACACAAGAATCCAGATTTAGAAGTTAATTCTGGATTGGTTGGTCTGTTGGTCATATGCAAACAAGGTATCGAAAGTTCTTGAATGTATTATTTACCATAGAAAATAAGCTAATAAAAATGCCTGTACATATTAAAGGTAAAATGCAATATTTCGTCCAGGCAACGTACATGTTATCTAACGTTAACGAATCCATAACGAAGAACCCTTGGCAAACGATCATGCAGTGACGTAGCTGAATTTTGATTGGTATATCGCTAAAGTTACCTAAGCTGATACTAAAGAGCTTCCCAAGGCTTACCAGATCAGATAAATATATTAACTGAACCATGGAGGTACACAAATAAAAATTCGTGAGCGCACAGCAACAAATAAAATAACAGTATATATGGTAAGGAAAAAATACTAAGAACTTTCATATGTTTGATATTTCCATAATGAAACAATAGTAGTTCCATCTTATTTAAATAATGAAATTGTAGTTTGTCACAAAACATATAATCATATCATAAATATGAGTCACGAAATGCGAAACAAAGTCACGTGTCATTCCCATTTGACATCACATATACGACTTTTCTGCATGTGGAGACTTTGGTGAGACTGTAGATATGATAAGGTTCACATGAGTCGTCACTGTCCCCGTATGTAACGATACCGTTTTCCCATAACAGCAGCTCATAATTATGTATGAATGATTCTAACAGGTACTCTTACGGCGGAAGGTAAACGGGGCGATGTGGATCACGAGTTTATCCTCTACTACGATTCCATTGACGAAGGCGAGACGTGGTTAACTGAAGAAAATTTAAACCGTTGCGGTGATCCAGCTGAATGCAAACGTCTGTTTGATTCAGGGGACGGTGATTTCGCTGAAAGTCTTAAAAAAGATTCTATAAATGGTAAGGACATCATATGTTTAATTTAAACTGATTTGACAGATCCGTGTCGGCAGTATTTGACACATTCGGATTTGCCATAACTTAACGACAAACTGGCCATTCTGTATGAGGTTGTTTCGCGGTGGTTTGCTTCACCGACTGGCCATGGTGGTCGATTCTCTCATTAAATGGCTCACAGATTTAAACATAGTTAATCATATTATGAAATAATTCGGGAAACCCATATTATATATCTATGAAATCGATTAACTGATACATTTTTGTTTAATATATAGGTTATATGTATGGAAATATGCCTGGACTCGAAGTTTGCAAGGGCCAAAAGGTGGCATGGTACATTTTCTCTTTGAGTGCGGAACTGCATCCATTCAATATTCAGGGTCAAACATTTCTGTATGAAAAACATCGGTAAGTATATGTAGGTAATAACATATGTTTGTCACAATTGTGAGTGGAGTACATTTCCGTCCCGGAAGTTAATATCATGTGTATCTAAAAGCAATATATTTACAGTTCTGAAATAATTTATCACACTATGTCGTTCATGTGGAATATATCAACGGAGTAATACCAGACTCATATATGTATTTCTTGATATGAACATTGTCTATCATTCATCTCTTCAAAAGTAATTAACGTACAGTCATATGTTATCACTTTATAACGTTGTGTATTCAACGTATGGTTTTAGACATCCACACGGAATGCAGAGTCATTGCCCTTTATATAGAATAGTATAAACAGGAGCATACAGAACAGAACACATCATTTGATTTTCTGTAAGCCGTAAACTATAACTGTAGTTGAGAAGCGTTTTACTTAAAAACATGGTGTTACACATACGAACAATGAACACTCGGGTGAGTCTGTGTATCGAAACCGTATAATCAGAGCAACAACCGTCTGACTACAGCTGATATATGTTTATTGAATTTCTGGGGGGAAACATCTTGAAGTAAATCTCCATTAGTTGTCAACTACTTTATTTGACCAGCGTCTGCCGATTAAGGGATGTATTGCTTCATTCGTGTGTAATCAGTCAATGTTTTAAAAAACCCGGTGCAAAATTAGTAGGGAAACACTTTTATGTCTGTATCAAGTCTATAGAACATGTAGGCGGAGATGGAAGATGGGGTCAGACTATGGGTGCACCTTTTCACATAAATCTTCTCTTGTTGGTATACGACTTTTATCACCAACACGTGTTATTTTTTATTTTTTATTTGTTATACGCCATTCATCATTATTCCAGAACCAGTGTCATAGGAATCTTTCCGGCCTCTTTTAAAACCGGTGAGATGGTCGCAAAAAATCCTGGTCGGTGGATGATATCATGTCTGAACTCGGAGCACAACAGAAGTAAGTCGCACGTTACGGTTCTATGTCGTATATCAGGTATATTGTATCAATAAAATGCCAAGTAAATTGGAAAGAGAAGACATCTTGGAAGACTCTTAGAACTATGTTTATTTACGGATTGCTTTGCATTCGAAATCTCAATGACTCCATATAATATTAAAAACGCGTATATTACAAACCTGCTTATGCATATCCAAATAAACGGTACTTCATTAATATTATAACATACACATCAACTACAATACTGCAATATACAAATCTTGCTATTTAACATGAGAAGTTAAAACAAAGATTTATCTAGATGTTTTAGTCAGAACTTAATATGTTACTATTTCTCAGACGGCATGAAGAATTTTATGACGATTCGTGACTGCGGGAACAAGACTAGTAACGCCCAATTAAGTGGGAATGTCAGGAAATATTATATTAAAGTACAACGAGAGGCTTGGAACTACGCACCGACCGGAGTAAACATGTATGACGGAGGCAGTTTAAAACAACCTGGAAGGTAAGTATCGTAATTGCGATATCCGCTTGATAGTATGAAAGCCGAGTAACACGAAAATCGGCCGTATGAGGTCCTTAAACTAATCGTAAAAGCCATATAAATGCTAAGTTTATCAAGCCCAGTATTCTTGGTCGACTAAATGACCCAAATATACTGTGGAGATAATCAAGCGAATATTGAGCTTCGTTGATCGCAATGTCATATATGTAATGTTTTATGTGCCATGACATTGAGCTTCGTTGATCGCAATGTCATATATGTAATGTTTTATGTGCCATGACATTCTTAGTGGTATTCCAAAGAAATCAGCTTAGTATATGGGACATTTAAACTACCGTAGACCCGTGCCGTTTCTGGACAGAAAACAAGAAGGAATGTTCTATAACATTTCTCGCATATGATAATATAACTATATGCCCTACCAGATTTCTGTCTTTAACCTTATATCATTAGTGTTATACTGTATATTTGATGAACTTAAATGTACTGTTTTAAATTGTATTTATTTTGATTAAGAACCTTTCAAATAATACAGCTTCGTGCTTTGTTTCGGATTTCCTACCTTTTTACATTACACGACTTTCCTTCCAAATATTTCCATCATAGTCTTATTTTATATTTACAATTTGTCTGGAAAAGGTTATAAATTTGTTGTGGCACGAGTGAGAAACTCATTGTCTTAACTATTTGTATAAGAATTTAAACATATACGATATTCATTGCAGCATATCTGAAAGGTATTTCGGAAGCACTAATTCTCGGATTGGAGGAACATACACGAAATCCCGTTTTGTCGAATACACAGACTCGAGTTTTAGGACAGAGAAGACTCGAACTGACTCTGAGAAGCATCTTGGATTATTGGGACCTGTAATCAGAGCTGAAGTCGGTGACGTTATATCTATCGATCTTCTAAATAACGCTCCGCATCCGGTATCCATTTATCTACAAGGGACGAGCATGAATAAAACAGAAAATGGCATGGGACTAAAATACACAGGTTGGTATTTTGACAAGAAGGTGTTGTAAATAACCATATGTTTGATAGATGCAAATAAACGATATGCATGGTTATCTTTACACAAAATGTCTGATACTCAGATACATAGATGTTTATCTGTGCTTTCAGTAGAAAGAAGTACATGTTCAGATCAATGGAGCGCAAGTTAAATAAAGTGTACCCTAGTTGATAATGAATACACTGTGTTAATTTTACTGGGACACGAGTCTTGCATAAATGACGGGAAGTTGATATAATTGTTTTACATATTACAGGGAAATTCCGTCTTTTCAAAGACTATACAAATTAAAGTGCACCTCTTTCGCAAAACACTTTCAAGTTAGCCCATTTTAAAATCTTAATTATTACATCTTTCAATTCACACCCTTTTTATGTTTTCAATTTAGATGCGAACAATCCTACTAAAATCGTGTCTCCTGGACAGTTTCGGACATATACTTTTACTGTTCCCTGGTCAGTGGCTCCTGGCGATTCCGACCCACAGTGCTTGACCTACATTTACTACTCCAATTATGACATGGAACGTGATGTCAGTTCCGGTTTGGTGGGACCTCTGTTAATTTGTAAACCGGGCGTTCTAGATAGAACAACGGGCAAACAGGTAAAGAAAATCAATTCTTTCACAAACGTTTGAGAAATAAATTTACTCTTAAACAAACCGGATAACATTCCATGCAAATAGGTATCAAATTTGAATCGTTTTAAAATGGCAAATTCGTTATTAATTTGTTCTAGTAAAGTAAGTATTGACTTTATTGCATTTGAATAAAAAATTAAATATTAATTTAGCTGTGCACTATGAACACCAACCTTAGCGTATGTTAGTATCTGAGCCGTTCCGCATGAAAAGCAGTGTGCACTCTGCGTACAGTATCGATCCGGATCAGCCTAAGCACGCGCAGGCTAATGCGGGCAGACATTTGACACCTTCTGTGGATTTTCTGTTTCAAAAATCGTTACTCCCGGAGACGGAATGTATCGGTCCGGGTTAGCTTGCTCTGACTGATCTGGATCGATACATAACACCGAGTCCATACTGTTAGTTTACTCGAGGAATAGCTCATATGATTATATGCCTGCACAACAGTTCTGCAAATTTACGACAAAATGTCGATTGAGATTACTGGACGATTACGCACCTCTTTATACGCGTTATGTTTGATATTTTACAGAAGTATGTGAACAGAGAGATGTTCCTGTTTTATTCGAGTATTGACGAGAATTTCTCATGGTATATTGACAGTAATATTGCCTTATATGCTCCTGGCCAAATTGACAAATCGGATCCTGATTTTGTTGAATCAAATGTAATGCGATGTAAGTTAACTGAGCCGTCCCGCGAGAAAACCAACATTAAGGCTTCTGCGTAATGTATCGACCAAGATCAGCCTAAGCATGTCACAGACACATTCCGTCTCAGGAGGATAGATGTTTAGAGTAATGCTTCCTGAAACACAAAATCCACAGGAGGCGAACAGTTTCTATC
The DNA here is from genome assembly GCA_031471495.1 of Clinocardium nuttallii. Classification (NCBI taxonomy): domain Eukaryota; kingdom Metazoa; phylum Mollusca; class Bivalvia; order Cardiida; family Cardiidae; genus Clinocardium; species Clinocardium nuttallii. The sequence goes on from JAUELF010234407.1 coordinate 5,690, forward strand.
CGAGTAAGCCTGCGCGACAGGCTTAGGCTGATCCGTGTCGACACTTTACGCAGAGTCAACAATGTTGATTTTCTCGCCGAACGGCTCAACTATATATTGTTTATCGGGTATGTGTACACAGCTTTTTAAAACAACCATGTAGTAACGGTATGGTGACAACTTGCAGAATGTAATGTTTCTACACGCCATTACAAAATGAAAATACATGGCAAACCTGATATAGGCGTACGGTACTCTCTTTCGAACAGAGCAGCTGGAGCAGTGAACTGATTAGTTTAGTGATGTACTTCACAGTTCAATATACATGGTTTAAATATTGTATTGGATGTTACATGAACTGAACGGATTAGTGATGTACTTCACAGTTCCATATACATGGTTTAAATATTGTATTGGATGTTACATGAAATGAACTGATTAGTGATGTACTTCACAGTTCAATATACATGGTTTAAATATTGTATTGGATGTTACATGAACTGAACTGATTAGTGATGTACTTCACAGTTCAATATACATGGTTTAAATAGTGTATTGGATGTTACATGAAATGGGCTGAGCCAAGGTTGCTCAGTAGGTAGCGACGCGGGCTGAAAAAACATGGGTTGTGAGGTCGATACCCGTACCGCCAACATTCTTTCCGACGTTTGACAAAAATCACTCTGACAAGCGTTATTCGTCTTCCACCAATGGGCTATCAGTCTATGTGGAAAATCAATCAAGTGACATAAAATGAACGCCTGTGATTTTTAATCATAGGCTATGAAGGAGCATACAACATATCTGGTAAACAATCAACGATATCTTTCCTATTATGATTGATTGATCTTTTGGTGTTTTACGTCGCCTCAACACTAATTTCGTTATATTACGGCGTTAACTGGGTAAGTCACCACTACTACTTGCCATTTAACCTAACACCAGTCAGTCAGTCAAACTGTTAATCAACAACCTTGAGCGCCAATGAGGGTAACAATTAGTTCCATTATAATGTATTTGATATGACCGATCGGGGATCTATTTATTTTTACAGCTATAAATGGAAGATCCTACGGTAATTTGGAAGGTTTAAATGTCTGTAAGGGTGAAGACGTCGTTTGGCACGTGATGAGTTTTGGTCAAACGGAAGGGCTTCACGGCGTAACGTTTAACGGAAACAACGTCATGATTGACGGTGTACATAGGGATTCTCACATGACTATTTCCGGTTTGTCCTTCAGCGCAATGATGCACCCTGAAAATGTCGGTACGTTATAACTATCTATGGAATTATGTTGGATATTTACTTATGTATCGATATGGTTACACTTTTATTTTTCGCCATGTAAAAATAGTATTTTAAGGGACGGACGTCTGACAATTGTCGGCAGAAGTTGTTCAAACTTGCAATGAAAGTTATAATAACATTATCCCTAGACTAAAGAGAACAACAGATATCTTATCCTCCTTAAATATTATTTAAGTGAAGAGTTCTTTTTGTCGATATGTAACTATGCAAAAACAACTTTCCTGTGTTAGTCATTTAAAGAAACCATATCTGCAAAATTCTAGTCACGTTTACATGTCATAGATATTATTCATTTCTGGTGCTTTTTGTCTTCCTATTATCAACTTGTTTTTTTGGAAATAACTTGAAATTCTTGTAAATAACAAGAATCAGTTCTCCGTACATTGTTATCAAAATATACTTTAATTGCTGTTATTGCAATTTTTAGGTAAATGGGCTATTTGGTGCCACAATGACTATCACTTCAACGCCGGTATGAAGGCCATGTACAATGTGAACACCTGTGGGAACACCGTGAAACCTTATTTCCAAACGAGTGGGACGACACGACGGTACTATATCGCTGCTGTAGAACGTAAATGGAATTATGCACCGGCCACCATACACCCACTCACCGGAGAGGATTTCAGTAACAGATCATCGTAAGACTATTATGTTTTAAAATGATATAAGATACGATTTGCATTGTTATTGTTATATATTATCATCATTACTAGCCTTTTTAAAATTGTTGGTGTTGTCTTTGTTTAACAATTTCGCTGCAAGAGTCGAAGTAGCAATGCTTGTATAGAGTGAACACTGGTATTTATCCCCTCATTGTCTCTCGTACGACTCAACCAAACCCTGTGTGTTTGGTACGGCGAGACGATTTCTTTAAGTCACACAACGTATGGTTTAAGTGTCAATTAAGGATTTAAGAACACGAAAAATGCCTGTTATCTAAAGCTGTTGGATATACATCCACATAAAATAAGGTTTTGAATTGAATGCTTGAACTCATGAACTTAATGTGAATTGGACTGGACATGCATTTTTGATAACATCAGTTCAGAGCGTAATGGCAACGGCACACGGGAAGATAAACCAGTGAAGGTCCAGGCCAGCCTCAATGCAGTCTGATTAGTTATATTATCATGCTAGCATACATAGATCCTTTCAATCTATACAATTCCCAACCATATAAAATGGAGCATACTTGTAATTGCCATTATTTTCTTAATCTCCGAAGGTCGGTTTTCGTGTGATGTAGCTTAAGGAAAATTGGTGTCCTCATTTTGTATAATATTTGTATAATATGAGCCAGTGCAAAAAGATTCAAGCTGTCTTTTATTAACAGTGTAGGTTCAGATCAATCTGTCTATTTTATCTGCTCAGTTTTATTAAAATCTTTTCAAATTGACAAAATGTGAACAGCGTAGATCTGGACCAGGCTTTATGGATTCACATGCTGATTTGGATCTCACACATGCCAACTTGCACCTTTTTCTCATGGACGGGCTCAACTATAAAATGTATATCGTTTTCCCCTTCATATGTACTTTCATGAAGCAGATTGCAAATTATGAAAATACATGTACATATAGTTATGAAACATATTTATTTAACTGCCACAGTTTGGACCAGGTATTTTTTGTTTAGTATTATAAGAAGGTCGAGGAATTCACAGAGGAACACGCGTTTGTCACGGTTCATTGTTGTTATTCTAACAATATAATTTACAAATGCTGTTTATTATATTGAAGTATGACTAGTGAATAATACACACCCCATTTATATCATCTTTTCAGTGATCAATTTAATCGAGTCCAGAAAGACGGAAAGTACGTAGGAAGCATTTATACAAAGGCTGTGTATCGTGCTTTTACCGATGCGACCTTCACCCAGGAAGTTCCTGTCACTAATGAAACACTCCATTTGGGCATTCTTGGACCATTCGTTCGAGCAGAGGTTGGCGACATCGTAGAAGTTGTGTTTAAAAACATGGCAAGTAGGCCATACTCGATACATGCACAAGGCCTTCGATACAACAAAACATACGAAGGGATGGTGTACACTGATGGCAGCACTGGTCCTTCCGGTGATAGCGTACAACCCGGAAATACATTTGTTTACAGATGGGAAGTACCTGCCACTTCCGGTCCTGCGCCGAACGAAGCGAATTGCAAGAATTTTATGTATCACTCTGCTGTCAATCCTGTGAAAGATACTTATTCCGGACTAGTAGGACCAATTGTGATTTGTAGGAAAAACATTCTTGATTCACAAGGCATGAGAAGAGACTCAGTTGAGAAAGAATTTGCATTGTTATTCCAAGCTTTCGACGAAAATGAAAGTTGGTACATTAACAAAAATATTCAAGACAATTGTCCATTAGCTGATACTAGTACTCCAGACTTCGAGGAAAGTAATAAATATGACTCCATTAACGCACGTATTTATAATAATGTTAGGGGATTGAATGCGAAGGTTGGAGAAAACATAGCATGGTACATAATGGCACTAGGGGAAAACGAGGACATACATACAGCTCATTTTCACGGACAAACTTACACTTTCCGATCCGGGTCGACACATGAAGGTGACGTTGTCGAGGTTTTCCCGGGAACTTACGAGACTGTAGAAATGTTCGCGTCGAATCCGGGGACTTGGTTGTTACATTGTCACGTGGGTCAGCATACACGTGATGGAATGGTTGCTACATACACTGTGTCGAAATAAGATTCTTTTATTACATTTTAGAATAAACACTTCTGCTGAAGACGCTTGTTTTGAAAATATTGTTTTAAAAAAAGTAGATACAAAAACGAAACAATTCCTTTTTACCAAAATGTTAAAAATTTGCTTTATTTTCCATTTCAAGCAAACATTTACCCGATTACCATATCGGGTAAATAGTTTATATATCAACAAATACTTTTTGAAATGAATTGTTCAATATACTACAGCGATCAACATGCCGCTTTGTTTTATCTTCCAATATACAGTTGGCGTATTCATAATTTCCTTTATCCATATATCTGTTAGTATCTCTGCAGCTGGAGATATTTGAAATATGAACAATAGTGTTCACCTCTCTCTCAGATTGATTGAATTGAGTTAAATGCCGTTTCAAAAAGAATTCAGTCATTTCAAGGTGGCATATTCACTTAGCGATATTCTAAAGCGGCCCCCTTCTTTAGTGGAGGATGAATCACGCTAAGTTGACTTTCGCCAATCGCCGGAAAGACAGTTAGTCGAGCCCATAAACCCCTGAAGACCGACTAGGGATACTGGACTCAGATATACTCTCTCGGATACTAGATAATAAAAGTGTGCAATATGTTGCCTTAGTGATGCATACATCGTTCTTATAACAAAGAGTGTTTTCCTATACTGAAATACCTATAATGTGCATTTGTACCAGGTGTTCGTTTTCTATGATCTGGAAACATTTTCAATAAATATATATACGTTTCATAAGATATTAAAACAAATTAATCATAGCTATTTTGTACATATAATGAATTGTATACGTTGAATTATGGGCCAGTGAGCTAGTATGTGTTCACCGAGGGTTTTTATTTAGTAATCAATACATTGTCAGGTAATCAAAATGTACGCCCATTCTAAACAATTATTGGCTAAACTACCTAGAGACAGTTGGAAAATGTTACAACACGGGGTGTTCCAAGATGGATAACTATCTTTTACACCAAATAAATTCCTTCTTTGTTTCCATGTAAATCGACCAGTTTCAGTCCTCAATTGTCACACGTTCACCATATATCATTGAAGAGAGTTATACCTCTAATTAGCTTTAAAACAATCCAAATAAAATGTGGGGTCATGCACTATACAAGAAAGAACTCACCAGGCGAACATGAAAATGGTTACCGTCATTTTTGACCAAAGCGGACCCGGACAAACAGGTATTTAGCATTCTCTACTTTCACTTTCAAACAAGGTCAAACTACTAAAAGTGATCAAATCAATCATTTCCAGTGCATCCTATACACATTCACAATGCATTTAAACTCAATGACATAATTATATTTATTACATTCTGGTGATGGTATACACTCATTTCTACACAAACAGGTTTTTTCAGGGGCTGTAGATCAGCAAGTCAGCGGATGTATTTATCGTAATTCGACCTATTAATCATGATTTAATTACTAAACAATGTGATTAATTGTAACACGCCAAGTAGGTAAAACATGAAGCTGAACACACTGTTCTTCAGCAAAAGCTGAGTGCTCGACGTGTTTGCTCATATATTCTGCTCAAAATGTGTTAATAAGCGTTGTTTTGAGATAACCAACGACAATACATTTTCAACAAGTGAAGGACCAGAACACATTGCATATTCCCCAAATTTTTATCTCCATCGTTCATTTATAGATTAAATATTCAAAAGGTCTATGTTACATACGATATACATTTAGGTCGCACATTCTTCGATTTGAACAGCTAGTTCACTATATATCATAAGAAATAGAAACCTTTCAGCTATAAAATAAACAACAACAACAAATTGAGGGGTCATGTATTATGCAAGAAAGAAATCACTCCACGAAGATGGTTTCCGTCATTTGCACACACTCGGGCTTAGTCATAACTGGCTGTCCATAATATTATACTCTATTGTCACTTTCAGACAAGGTCAAAATAACCAAAATTATCAATTTAAACAAGACTAGTTGGCTGTCGATCAGACTGCCTGCGGATGTATGTGGTGTAATTCAAATACAGATGAGATAAAAAAAAATACATGAACTGTCATATTTCGGTGTTTTCCTAAACGTCCATCAACTATTTTGAAACTTCTTAAGAGGCCCTTTCCGATATATGCAATCGAGCACTTTTTATTGAGTCTGACGTTAATTTATGAAGATGTAAAAAAAGATATTTGTATCGGTCTTGGTTAGTTATTTGTGAAATGTTTCGTTATCGCATCGAAAATCATCATGGGAGTTATACAGCATTGCTGCCGTACTTCTGTGTATCTACTTGTCCAAAATCGAACTACTGTGAATACACAAACTCGGCAAACTAGTTACTCATTATGAGAAGAGGTCTCCTACTTTAAGAGTTATATGTTAAGAGTCATGGTCATCATATTTCTTAGAGCACGATTTACAGAAAACCGTACTACTAAAGATAATCTGACATGGCGTACGTGTTCTCTATTATAAGAGGTTGTTACTGCTCATGGTCAGGGGTTAATCTCACTATATCGCCGTTACATATTGCACTGTAACAGGGTGCGAACAGTTAACATATAAACTCGCTTTCCTAGAACAGAAACCTGGACGAGGTATGAGGTCAAATATCAGTCATAGGAGATAATTTTCAAAATATTTACAGTGCTTTGATTGAGAGAAACAAGTAAAACTAAGGATAATCGTAATTGTCATACGTGTTAGCGACATGAGAACATGCTTCTCTTTTTTAACTTACTAGTTAAAGGATCAAACGACAAAGACACTACAGGTCGTACTTATGTTGTTCCGTTTTTCTGTGCATTCCTTGTGTTTGAAGAACTAAATTCACTCGTTATCTTCCCTAGCTGCTTCAATATTATATTATATATTATTCTTGTGCAACATAATAAACTCATTAATAAGAAACATTCTTTTCAATCACTCAAATACACCATAACAAATATTGCAAATCACAAAAACAACGGCAACGATTGACCTAATTATCAAAACATGTGACATTAATAGAATACTGGCGTAGAGTGATGACGTCATTAAAATGACAATCCCTTAATTTCAGGACATACCAAAGAAACGGATTGACCTCATTTAAAACCATAGTGTGACTTTAATATTGTGATGATTGAGCGTACAATTATAGGAATCCGTTTAAGTTCGTCTTGATTGGTGGAATCCGTTTTATGAAATTGTAAAGTACATCAGCTGGACTCATATTCAACCCAAAACATCATCTTGAATTATTATACCCCCAGATACATAGTATATGGGGGCTATATAGGAGTCACGCTTGTCGGTCCGGTCCGTTGGTTTAGACATTTCTTGTGAACACTATTTCTCAGCAACCCTCCGTCAGAATTTAATATAACTTCACAAGAATGATTGATACCAAGCCTTGTTGTGCATATTGTAAGCGTGATGCACTGGAATTATGTTTAAATGAGTTATGGGCCCTTAAATTTCTCATACAGTCCGTTGGTCTGGACATTTCTTGTGAACACTATTTCTCAGCAACCCTTCATCAGAATTTAATA